>CM052661.1:108210893-108232075 GCA_028533165.1 Leontopithecus rosalia
GACCTGAGGGACAGGAGGCTGTGGGGTCCCCGGGGAGCTGTGTGCAGACCTGAGGGACAGGAGGCTGTGGCCTTATCAGAGAGGGTCTTGAGAACTGCTTCCAGCCGTGATTGGAGTAGCAGGAAACAGATCTGTCTTCCAAGCCTAATCAAGTGGGAAACACAAGAAGACGTGAAGACACGCGAAAGAAGTGTTTTCAGACATTGGAGAAGAAGTAGGGATGGGTGCCTCAGAGAAAGAGAACAACTGTCTCCCAGGTAGAGCCAGCAGCCAGAGAGCCTTGAAAGCTCTGCGTTCCAGGAGTCCTTGCACCTGCTGCCAAGTTTGTGCGAGTGAGCTTTGGTGTGCAGCCCTCAGAGGACAGGCTCTGGTGGATTCCAGGCCCAGCCCGTGCCCAGGTCGGCACAGATTTCCTTAGTGCCAGCATGGTGAAGCACTGACCATAAGTTGACATATGGACTTTATGAAAACTCAGTTTTTGCTCTTCTAAAGCCAGTGCTAAACACGTGAAAAGGCAGATGGGAAGAGAGTACTCTTCAAGCATGTCTTACCATCTTCAATTCCACCGTAAGACGGACAACTCGGGGGTGTTTGAGGTGAGAGATTTGAACATCCATCACAAAAGAAGACATAAGAATGGCCAGTAAGCACAAGAAAATGTCTTTAGCATCACCAGTTACCAGGAAAGGTCATTTTTTCTTTAGCATCACTAGTTACCAGGAAAGATCATTCTTTTCATTTTTCTTCCTGAGATGGAGTCTTGCTTTGTTGCCCAGGCTGGAGTGCAATGGCATGATCTCGGCTCACTGCAACCTCCGCCTCCCAAGTAACTGGGATTACGAGCATGCATCACCATACCCCACTAATTTTTGTATTTTTAGTAGAGATGGGGTTTCACCATGTTGCCCAGGCTGGTCTTGAACTCCTGACCTCAGGATCCATCTGCCTCAGCCTCCCACAGTACTGGCATTACAGGCATGAGCCACCAAGCCCATCCAGGAAAGATAACTTTAAGCTACAGAGTGAGATAAGGCTCTTCCACCGGAGGCCAGGCAGAAAGGCTGAGGGACGTGTTGGCAGGTGGGCAGCAGGGCGTCACTGCTGGCGAAAGTGCATACAGTTGGTCGAGCTGCTTCAGAAAGCAGGCTGCCAGTTTTTATGAAATTAAACGTTCGCTGCCATAGGCCCCAGCAACCCCCCTCCTCAGTGTTCACCCAGGAAAAAGGAAAACACTCATGCTACCACCCAGAGCCTTGCAGGGACTCTCACAGCTTCATCTGTGATATCCACAGACTGGGAAGACACAAACGTGGCTGGTTGGGCCAGAGCTGCACTGTGTCCATAGCGCAGGGCACTGCCCTGCAGCACAGAGAAAGCAGAGGACACTCGGCAAGGTGGGCGAGCCCTGATATCACCCAGAGAGATGGCAGAGACCCACCCAGCCAATCCGGAGAGACCCACCCAGAGAGAGCAGAGACCACCCGGAGAGAGGAGCCAAGTGCTAGAGAGCTCACGGCAGTGAGGGAGGCAGGGGTCTCCCACCCGTCCTGTCAGTCCTCCTCCTTCCGGGTGACAGATGCTCTGCGCAGGATCACACGGCGGTTCCATGACACTCATCAAAACTCATCTCACACACTGAAAGGTGTACCTCAAGAGAGTAGGTTTATGAAAAGGAGGCAGCGGTGGGTTTTTTATTGTTAACGGTTGAAGAGATTGGGAAATTTCTAGCATAAATAAAGCAAGAGCTATACAGAAATGGTGACTGCACGTGATCCTGCCTGGTGCTGTGAGTGAGTCACAGGCCGACTGCCTGGGTGGCCGCAGGCCTGTGTACACACGGGACAGAGTTCCCACCCGTCAGAGGGATGACCCGCCGTCTTTCCTCGAAGTTGGGCTCTTCTTAAATTATTTGGCCCCGTTCCTAAATTCTAAGCAGAGTGGGAGTTGTTCAGAGAAAAATAACAAAAGCAATGGAAGATTTGGGGGAAAGTCCAGCAGTGCTGTACAAGTTGAACCTAATAAAGAGATTAAAGGTTGAATTTCTGGGTAAAGTTCTCTGAGCATGTGGTGTTCAGTGCCCAGCAGCAGCCCGTCAAGAAAACAGCAGGACTTGAAGTCGACTAAAAGTTCCTTAGAAGAAGATGGTTCTGTACAGCCCACAACAGTGTAAAAAATAGAACAGTCTGCATTTAGCGACCATGGAATCTCAGTCATATTAAAACAGAATGCAGCCTTTAGATAGCCACGTGTTTTCGGGTCTAAAAGGTATAGGGCTGTGGTGTGTCGTGGGGTGTCCCTTAATGCTGTGTTGAGGTGCAGGATCCAAGAGGTAATGAGACAGGACACAGAAGAGCTGGTAAAGAGCATCTGGACTCAGGGGCCCATGCCACCTGTGAGCGGAGATCAGCAGTGGCCCCCAAATGCCCGAGAGCATCTGTATTTATTAGGTACAAGCAGGGGGCAGGGTTGTACGTGAGGTCATCATCTGTAGGCTTAGTGATAGGACATACATAATTACATGAGTTACAAGCAAGGGAACCACCCCATCATGTCACCTGGGCAGAGAGGTGGGCCGTGCGCAGTAGTAGAGGGCCGTGCGCAGGAAAAGGGTCCACCCCGATTAGGTCACCGAGGCAAGGAGGTGGGCTGTGTGCAGCAGGTGTCCTGCGCAACACTTCTTATCTGGGGGCTGAAGACTTCAAAGGACTTCTAATAGAAGGATACTGCAAGCTAATGCTGTGGGAGCTGACAGACTTATGCTCTTCTCTTAAGATATTTATGGGAGGATTCTTTGAGCTAGCACAGACGGAGAAAAGACTGACAGTGTACAGCTGCCATGACTGGTCACACCAGAGGGTTCTTCTCCCTCAGTTACTTCCAGGATCTCAGGCCTGAGGCCGACTTTCCCCAGGAACTGGATGCAAGGTACTACAACTCCTTTATCAGGAGGAGAGGCTCTTGCTCCAAGCCTGCCACGCAGCGTTTGCCCTTTCAGCAAGGACGCCACCGCCTGGGTCTTTGGTTCTCGTCCTGGCCTGGCTGTTTTCCCATGTGCTGCTTCTGTTCTGTGACTGCTCTGGGCATCCTCCTACTACAAGCTACTATATGGTTATATAGAAGGAGTCTATAAATCAGCACTGAATGTGTCAGTACAGCTCCGACTACAACACCTATATGATTAGATAGAAAGATTATATAGAACTCAGTATGTTAGATACATGTAAGCAGTAAGTTAGACTTCAAGCACTAATTCTATAAACTAATATGTGATTATATATGAAGGATTATATAAAGGAAGCAGCTAAGTAAAACACTATGAACTAAGATACTCTCCAGGCACTTAGTTGTGCCTGGGGTCTGGACAGTTCTCCTTCCTCGGTGCCCATGGGGGGTGTTACCCACAAAAAGGAACCGTGGTGTCATGGGTTTTTTTCTGGTTCTCTGCCACGGGATACTTTCCCAGCTTGAATGCTTTCTCATAGGTGAAAATGTCATTTAACAAAACAAAAAAAAAAAACAGCCAAGTGCAGTGGCTTCTAAAGTGGCACTTTGAGAGGCCAAGTTGGGAAGATTTCTTGAGGCCAGGAGTTTGAGACCAGCCTGGAAAACATGGCAAGACCCTGTCTCTACAAAATAACAGTAGCTGGGCATGGTGGTGCATACCTGCGGTTCCGGCTGTTCAGGGGGCTGAGGTGAGAGGATCCCCTGAGCCCAGGAGGTCAAAGCTGCAGTGAGTCGTGATCACACCATTGTACTCCATCCTGGGCCACTGAGACAGACCCTGTCTCAAAACCAACCAACCAACAAACCAGCTGCACTTCTAGGGCAGTGGGAGGTAGGGTAGATGGGTTCCTCCCCGCTCCTTCTGCTAAGTTCAGCGAGAAACTGGGGGCATCCCACACAGAAGGCTCTGAGTGGGGAGTGAGGTGAACAGGGGGGTGGAGCCCTTGGCTTCAAGGAGCAAGGCAGAAAGACCTCCCTGGGTTTTCCAACAGCTGGAGCCGAATGAGCCAGCAGCCTGGAAACAGCCCTGGGTGCAGAAATTTAAAATCTAAAACTCCCATCGAGGTCCCAGCCTCTCCAACCACACGTCCACGAAAGGGTCGCCAGGAAGACAGATGACATGTCTTCCAGAAGATCATCACACTATTCCAGCCAGATGCCAGGGAAAGGCTGTGCCCGCCTCCCCTCACCAAAAGGCATATGGAGAGCTAAGAGTGCCACTTCATGAGATGCAGCCACGCCCCCATCTCCAGGGTGATGGAATGGGAGGCAGGACTCCATCCCCAGTGTCTTGGTAGTGAGCCTCAGTGTCAGTGGAGGCCGCACAGGGAGCACGACCTCCTGCCCCTGCACAGTAGCCAGACAGTGCCCTCCCCCTGCCAAAGCAGGGCCAGGACCCTCCAGAAAATCCAGAGTCTCATGCAATCCCCATAACATGGAGGTTTCCATCAGAGTCACTTGCCATACCAAGAACCAGGAAGATTTCAAGGTGAGTGGAAAGACGGTCAATAGAAGGCAGCCCTGAGATGGCAGAGATGTTAGCATTCTCTGACAACGTTTGGGAAACAGCCACGGAACGTGCTCTAAAGAGAAATTACAAACACACTGGGAGCAAATGGTAACATAGAGCAGCCCGACAGACAAATGCAGAGCAAAACCAAATGGAAATCTTAGAGATGAAAAATAGCCCAGACAAAAAATGCCATGGCCGGGCTCAGCAGCAAAACGGAACAGACAGAGGACAGACGCAGCGAACTGGAGACCAAAGAGCAGAGAGTGCTCAGTGAACAACAGAGAAAAAACTGACCAAAAACAGAGGATCAGAGCCTCCTCAAGGACATGCGAGCTGGCCTCTACACCGTTCGTGTGGGAGCCCCGGCCTCTGCACCGTTTGTGCCCTGGGAGTTCCAGGGGAGTAGGGACAGGCCAGGAAAGTACTTGAAGGAATAAGGACTGAAAACCTCCCAGATTTGGCCAAAGACGTAAATGTACAGTTTCAAGAAGGTAAGCAAACTCCGAACAAGATAAATTCAAAGAAATTCACACTAAGATAATCATAAAATTCACACTAAGATAATCATAATCAAACTGGTGAAAACCAAAGACAAAGAAACCCTATTGAAAGCAGCAGTGGGGAGACAGTAGGTAGGGACGATTGAACAGCGTGCAGGCAGAGGGACTGCGGTGCTGCGGAAAGGCCTCGTGGGCACAGATGCTGCAGCTCTGAAGGCCGCTTCTATAATTGAAAGGGGGTATGGGCAAGACACGTGTCTAGCAGTGCCTAAACAATCTCTAAACTCAGCCATGCAGGAGCAGTCCAGTTAGGAAAAGGACAGAAGGCCGCCTTGTGTGTCACATGTAGAGACAGCCTCCCTGAGTGTCGGACGCACAGACTGCAAGGAAGCTCCTGAAACGATGCCCGCATCGTCAGCCACAGGGAGACGGTTAGACGACAGGACGCTCTGCCTCACATCTGCCAGAACTGGGGGAAGTGTCACCGAAGCGAGATAGCTCGAGTATCACCTTAGGAGCATAAATCCTGCAGTCTGGAAGATGTTTTAGCGGTTTCCTTGAAAAACTACCACCACCATATGACCTGGCACTTAGACTCCTAGGCCTACTATCTCAACTGGCCCTCCTGTCCAAAACAAATGGAAACTTCACCAAAAAACTGTGCAGTGAATGTTTACAGCAGTTTTATTTGTGTTAATCAAACTAGGACTAACCCAGATGTACTTCAGTGGTTAATCAAACTGCTTCATTTGCCCACCACAAAATACTAGTCGGCAATAGAAAGAAATTAGCTGTTGATACAGCAGTTGAATCTCCAGAGAATTGTGCTGCATAAAAGACGCCAGTCCCCAAAGGCACCTGCTGTAGAGAGCTGTTTGTGTAACATTCTTCAAGTGACCAGATTGGAGATGGAGAACGGGTTTGTGCTTGCTAGGGGTGGGGAGGAGGTGGCAGAGGGAAGTGGTTGCAGCTATAGAGCAGCCGCAGGAGGGACCCTGTGCGAGGCGTGCTCTGGGCAGGAGGTGTCCATGTGGATTCTGGTGGGGAGGCTCACAGTGACCTCAACATAGAAAGTAAACGTATAAAAATCTTTCTTCCACCCATAAGTATTTGGACATGCAGAACATGTTACTGGGCCATGAGATACATACTCAGTTCTCTGCAGTAATGTTACTTGGTTGCCAGCTTGCTTTTTTGGTTTCGTGTAGTATTTTTGTTTTTTGGAGCTGTGCCATAATGCACAGGTGTGTTCGCGGCTGTGCGGTAGAGGTGTCTCAGCTTCACTGCACTCTGCTCTCGGTCTTGCAGGTACGCGACCATGTACACCATGTTCCCCGTGTTCTCCTTAGTGCTGGACCAGGATGTGAAGCCGGAGATGGCGATGCTGTACCCGGAGCTGTACAAGGACCTCACCAAGGTACGGGCCTCAGCAGGCATCTGCCTCACCATGGGCACCCACGCCTGGCATTTTACATGAGTGAGAAACAGGCCAGTCAGAGGCATTTCCAAGCATTTTGTGAAAAACAATTCTCTGTCCTTCGAGATGTTTTTTTATGTCTCCTGATTTTTTTTGGCATTTTCCCTTTGAGTTAAATTTCAAAAGGGGAAAAACATCTCTGAAAAAAGTTTTCTGAGATGTTTGCAGTAAAGCTGTAATTTACATGAAATTAGAATTGTAAAGGATGCTCTAACCATTTGTGGAACTTCTGTGAAGTGAGCTCACCGAGTGTCAGAGAAGAGCTCACTTCGTAACTTATGTCGAAAGGCTCCCCAGTCAGCCTTGCTGCACCTGCCACGGAAGAAGCATTCTGAAGCTGGGGGTCCTGGGCTGCATGCTTCCCGTGTATTACCGAATCTGTCAGCAGTTGTGGACTTCAGAACTACGTCTGAGAAGTGATTGACAACACACTTGTCCCTGAGATCCATAGGCCATTTTTTCAGTGATGCCACGAGTAAAAAATCCAACCCAGAAAAACTTCAGTCACCTGAAACTGTGAAAGATGCATTTATTTGGCTTAAAACTGTGCTGTGTTAGGATTAAAATATTCTTACAGGAGGCTTTGAATTCATCATATGCTTTACGACAGCGTATTTTATACCATAGGACGTGTAAGATACAGGGTAGACAGAAGCGCGGCTCAGCTCTCCAGACACAAGTCACGCTAACTCTGGTATTTCCCACAAAGCTCGCTTTTCTGAACCAACACTGAGAACAAAATCCACTAATCCTCAATTAAATTTAGATTTACAGTCAGTAAATGACAGGCATCTGAAATTATCAACTCAGATTTTTAAAGCAGTACCTGTATAGTAAAGAATTAGATTAGGCATTAAAGAAACTAGACTTCAGTTAAGCTAACGACCAGCAGATTCAGTCCAGCTAACCACTAATTAACCAACCACATTCTTACCTAGCTAATCACAAACTAGGAAATTTGACTCCTGTCTACCTAACTAGTAACTAACAAACTGTATACAGCTAACCACTAACAAACTAGACTCTTACCTAGCTAACCGCTGACTGACAAACTAGACTCTAGTCCAGCTAACCCACTCAGAGAGGTGCTGGGTAAGTCCTGTTAACATTTTGATTTCTTGATGTTAGTGTAAGGGTCTAATGAAATAAAGACTTTAAAGTTTCTTGAAAAAAATATAAAATTCCCAATACTGTTATAATCAGGACAAATAAAGCTAGTTTACCAGTATCACGTAAAATATAAATGCCAAGCATTATTTGACAGTGACACCGTCCTGACCACCGGGACGCATCATCCCAGGCCACACCTATTACAGCTAGAAGAGAGACCAGTTTAGCATCTTAAACTGATGAAAGCATTGTGATAAAGTGCAGCAGAGTGGGGAGCAAAGCTCTAAAACTTCGGGAAGCTCGTGCGAAGCTGTGTGTCCTCATTCCCAGAGACTCCAGAATGTTCACTGAATGCCGCCTTACAAACATACGGGTGTACAAACAAGGTTTTCGTGTTCGAGTGTAAACCTCAGTGTGCTGTGCTCAGCCCTAGGCAGCCAGCCCCAAGGAGGGCGAAGGTCACAAGGCGTCTCGTAGCTGCAACTGGCGCCCCTGGATCGCTGCGCTGGGACAAACTTGCGGGCCGGACTGTGACGCCACAGCCATCTTGACCAGCTGTTGGGGTCACGCAATAACACATTTTTACTGTTTTCAAGGATTTAGATTGTACCTACTGGTATCTTTCTTTATGGATATCTAGACCATTCTAGTAACAAGGTGTTCATAGGGCCACAGGTGTCTGACGGAGCAGGTAATTATCCCTAACCGTGGCTGTGGAATCTCAGTAGGTTCTGTGGTACTCACTGGTGCCATTTAAAACAAAGGGGATATCCAGTTTGCTTCCAATTGAGTTGGATCTCATTAAAGGCACGAAATTTCCGTTTTTGATAAGGTGATCAACAATTTGGAATGTTCCAGAACCCTAAAGTCAGGACGTCATGCCTACATTTTTTCGACAAGAATTCAGTCACTCATTTTCTCTGAGCTTCTTTTCTTCAAGATCTTACCTGCATTTTATGTTGTTGTTGTTTTTTTAAATCTACTACGCTTCAAATCCTTTGAAAAGAAAGTAGCACCAAAGTACTGAGCCACTAAAGTTAATAAAATTTAGTTATTTTTTCTTATTGAAGCTAAAGAACTGTTTTGAAGCTTTCTGTTACTTCAGAACAGTTTGCCAAGGTAGCATAGACTGCAGCTTGCGTCGCTGTCTGATCATCAGGGCGGCTGGAGACTGGACGAGCCGACGCAGTCTGTCCCAGCCAGCGGGTGTCCACGGACACCGAGTCCAGCCTGGCGGCTCAGGTGCCTGCGGTGTTGGACAACGTAGCCTTGTCCTCAATAAGCTCGTGTCCTAGTCAGGATGATAATGCAGTTAATCAGTAGCGTAGAACGAGCAGAGGGCCGCAGACTGAAATGCGAGTGACTGACCAGCAAGTGCTCGTCCCGTCAGTTCTGAGCCACAGATCTCAGGTCACATAAATTTATAAAAGACCTTCAGAGGCAAGCCAGGGAGGCAAGGCGGACATGCCCTATGCACAGGAAAAGACTCGGCTGGAGATAAAATCTGTTGTTTATGTGTAGTTGACGACCAGTCCTTTCCATCTAAAAGTATGAATGATGCACGATTAGAAATCTCACTTACTGTCCTAATGAGGTGAGCCAGTCTAGAGTATAGACGCTTATCCCTGCTCTGTCTCCACAGCCTGAGCCCTGCACACAGTATCTGTTCAGTAAGTGTTTGGTAAACAGGTGAGGCAGTGAATGAATCGGGAAACCAAGAGGCAGGATTTCCCTCGTTTTCCTAAAACTACATAGCTTTTATTCTTTACAGAAAATGGTATATTTGCAACAGTATGTTGTTCTTTTGAAGCTCAAATTCTGCTGTGAACTATTAAACTTTACTCAGATGAGTTCAGGCACTTAATTTTCTGGATGCTGCCAATAAGACAGGAAACTGACCTGCTTGTGTCTCTCCTAACTCTGCGCATGACTCTGCACATGCCTTAATTTATCCTGAGTGGCACGTGACCTGTCACAGAAGCTATGTGGCTCTGAGATCCAGGCCTCAGGACTAGGCAGGTGACCCTGTTTAACTGAGCCAGCCCACGTGGTCCCAACATACCTCAGACTGTGGCTGTGAATTTTGTTACCAATTCATAGGCTTATAGGACCAGCTAATTACCGAGACATTTGACTTGCAGTTGTGCTGATTGTCAAGATATCAAGTATCATACAGTTCTTCATAAAATCTTTAAACCGTTAGGCATTGAACTCTCCAGACCACTTCACTATTTTTTATTTTCTGTAGAGTACTTTCAAATGGTTTTATCTTTGAAATGTATACTGGTATACTTATATACTTTTCAAAATAATAGTGAATAAGGCAGTAAAAAAATTTAAAACAGTGAGAATAGAAAGGAGGACGTAAAAATATCTCTGTAGATGCAGTAATTTTCTATGTAGAAAATCCCAGGGAATCCATACACGTACACACAGAACCTCCTGTGCTAGTACGCCATAACGTTTCAGGTTACAGGGAATAACTCTTCAAAGTCACTTTTGATTCTGTGTACTAACAATGAATAATTGGGATTTGAAAAAATTTTTAGGCATTTATAGTAATACATGAAAGTGAAACACGGAAGTGTACCTCTAACAAAATACCCACAGGCTCTGTGTGCTGGAGACCAAACAGCACTGAGGGAAGCAGCTGTGAAAGGTGTGAACAGATCGAGGGCCTCCGTGTCATTTCACATTGACAGGCTCGTTCTAGAATTGACAAGGAAACTCCAATGGCCAAAACAATTCAGAAAAAAGAACAAAGTTGGAAAACATACTACCTGATTTCCAGACTTACTATAAAACAGTAATCAATTAGACAATGTATTATTGGCAAAAGGATAGACACAAAGTTCAACGGAACAGAAGAGAGCCCAGAAATACACTCACATCTATCAGATGATCTTTGGCAAATGTGGAAGGAAGTCACTTCTACCTTTTCCAGGAGGATCACTTGAGCCCAGGTGGAAAAGAGGTGTGTCTGCAGATGTTGGGATGACTGGTCACCCAGGAGCAACAGACCCACAACCTCTGCTGCACACCTCATGTGAAAACCCGCCCAAAATGGATCCTGGACCTATTTGTAAAGCTCTAAACCTTCCAGAAGAAAATACACAAAAAAATATGCCTGACTTTGGGTTAGGTGAAGAGTTTTTAGACAGATCAAAACCGTGATCCTTAAAGAGAAAAAATAGTAAAGTAGACTTTGCCATCATTTAAAAGTTTTTGCCAGGCATGGTGGCCTGTCATGCCTGTAACACCATCACTTGGGGAGGCCAAGGCAGGAGGATCACTTGAGCCCAGAAGTTCAAGACCAGTCTGGGCAATATAGTGAAACTGTGTCTCAACAAAAAATAGAAAAAATTAGCTGAGCATGATGATGTGTGCCTGTAGTCCCAGCTCCTCAGGGGGCTAAGGTGGGAGGATTGCTTGAGCTGAGGAGGTTGAGGCTACAGTGAGCTGTGATTGAGCCACTGCACTCCAGCCTGGGTGACAAAGGGAGACCCTGTCTCTAAAAAGAGTTTTTCTCTGCAAATGATACTGTTAAGGAAATGAAAAAACAAGCCACAGCCTAGAAGGAAATATTTGCACGTCACACTTGACAAAGCAGTTGTTTCTATGTTATATAATGAACCCCTGAAACAACAAGAAAATAGCCCAGTTTTTAAAGTAGGCAGAAGATATTAACAGACACCACACCAAAGATGGTCCACAGATGGCAGGAAGTGTGTGAAGATGCTCAATGTCATTTATATCAGGGAAGTGCACATTGGACCACAGTGCAATTCTGCATACCCACCAGAGCCACAGCGGCCCAGACACCCACAGTGGGAAAAGCTGGGGAGGGTCCAGAGCAAAGATACTGCCCTTCACTGCTGGGAATGAAGAACCACATAGCCCCTTTGGAAGACAGTTTGGCCATTTCTTACAAAGTTAAACATGTATTTACCCCATGACCCAGTAGTCCTATTGCTAGGTATATCTCTAAGAGAAATGAAAACTTAGATTCATGCTAAATTCTATATAGAAATGTTCACGGCAGCACTGTCATCATTGCCAAAAACTGGAAACAACCCTATGCCTTTCAGCCAGTGGATGGAACGACATCTCCCTGGCCAGGGACAGCCCATGCGTGGATGGAAGGACACTCTGTGGACGGGCACAGGCCATGCGTGGATGGAACAACATCTCCATGGACAAGGACAGCCCAAGTGTGGATGGAAGGACTTCATCGACAGGGACAGCCCATGCGTGGATGGAAGGACATCTCCATGGACAGGGACAGCCCGTGTGCAGATGGAAGGACATCTCCATGGATGGGGACAGCCCATGCGTGGATGGAAAGACACTCCGTGGACGGGGACAGCCTGCGCGTGGATGGAAAGACACTCCATGGATGGGGACAGCCCACGCATGGATGGAAAGATACTCCATGGATGGGGACAGCCCATGCGTGGATGGAAGGATGCTCCGTGGTCAGGGATAGCCCGTGTGTGGATGGAAGGATGCTCCGTGGACGGGGACAGCCCATGCATGGGTGGGAGGACACTCTGTGGACGGGGACAGCCCATGCATGGGTGGAAAGACATCCTAGTGGCCAGGGGTAACCCAGGTGCTGGGATTGTGCTTAGCGGGGAGAGGGTTTCTGCTGACTCACGTACTTAGCGGGGAGAAGGTTCCTGCCGACTCAGGTACTTAGTGGGGAGAGGGTTCCTGCTGACTTACGTGCTTAGCGGGGAGAAGGTTCCTGCTGACTCACATACTTACGGGGAGAGGGTTCCTGCTGACTCACGTACTTAGTGGGGAGAGGGCTCCTGCTGACTCACATACTTACAGGGAGAGGGTTTCTGCTCACTCATATGGGGAAAGGGCTCCTGCTGACTCACGTACTTACAGGGAGAGGGCTCCTGCTGACTCAGGTACTTACCGGGACAGAGTTCCTGCTGACTCACATACTTAGCAGGGAGAGAGTTCCTGCTGACTCACGTGCTTAGCAGGGAGAGGTTCCTGCTGACTCACATGCTTAGTGAGGAGAGGGTTTCTGCTGACTCATACGGAGAGAGGGTTCCTGCTGACTCAGATACTTAGCAGGGAGAGGGTTCCTGCTGACTCACATACGTAGTGGGAAGAGGGTCCCTGCTGACTCATATAGTTAGCGGGGAGAGGGTTCCTGCTGACTCACGTGCTTAGCGGGGAGAGGGTTCCGGCTGACTCATACGGGGAGAGGGCTCCTGCTGACTCACGTACTTAGCGGGGAGAGGGTTCCTACTGACTCATACAGGGAGAGGGTTCCTGCTTACTCACGTACTTAGCGGGGAGAGGGTTCCTGCTGACTCTCATACTTAGTGGGGAGAGGGTTCCTGCTGACTCATGTACTTAGCGGGAGAGGGTTCCTGCTGACTCATACAGGGAGAGGGTTCCTGCTGACTCATATGGGGAGAGGGTTGGGTTCCTGCTGACTCACGTACTTAGCGGGGAGAGGGTTCCTGCTGACTCACGTACTTGTGGGGAGAGGTTCCTGCTGACTCACGTACTAAGCAGGGAGAGCGTTTCTGCTGACTCACGTACTTAGCGGGGAGAGGGTTACTGCTGACTCATGTACTTAGCAGGGAGAGGTTCCTGCTGACTCACGTACTTGCGGGGAGAGGTTCCTGCTGACTCACGTACTTAGCGGGGAGAAGGTTTCTGCTGACTCACGTACTTGCGGGGAGAGGGTTCCTGCTGACTCATATGGGAGAGGTTCCTGCTGACTCATGTACTTAGCGGGAGAGGGTTCCTGCTGACTCATATGGGGAGAAGGCTCCTACTGACTCATGTACTTCCTGGGAGAGGGTTCCTGCTAACTCACGTACTTAGCACGGAGAGAGTTCCTGCTGACTCATGTGCTTAGCGGGGAGAGGGTTCATGCTGACTCACGTACTTAGTGGGGAGAGGGTTCCTGCTGATTCACATGCTTAGCAGGGAGAGGGTTCCTGCTGACTCATGTACTTAGCAGGGAGAGGGGTCCTGCTGACTCACATGCTTAGCCCGGAGAGGGTTTCTGCTGACTCACGTACTTGGCAGGGAGAGGGTTTCTGCTCACTCATATGGGGAGAGGGCTCCTGCTGACTCACGTACTTACGGAAAGCGGGTTCTTGCTGAGTCACGTACTTAGCGGGGAGAGGGTTCCTGCTGACTCACATACTTATGGGGAGAGGGTTCCTGCTGACTCACGTACTTACGGGGGAGGTTCCTGCTGACTCACATACTTATGGCTGAGGGTTCCTGCTGACTCATGTACTTAGCGGGAGAGGGTTCCTGCTGACTCATGTACTTAGCGGGAGAGGGTTCCTGCTGACTTATACAGGGAGAGGGTTCCTGCTGACTCATACAGGGAGAGGGTTCCTCCTGACTCATATGGGGAGAGGGTTGGGTTCCTGCTGACTCACGTACTTAGCGGGGAGAGGGTTCCTGCTCACTCACGTACTTGCAGGGAGAGGTTCCTACTGACGTACTAAGCAGGGAGAGCGTTTCTGCTGACTCACCTACTTGGGGAGAGGGTTACTGCTGACTCATGTACTTAGCAGGGAGAGGGTTCCTGCTGAGTCATATAGGGAGAGGGTTTCTGCTGACTCACGTACTTAATGGGGAGAGGTTCCTGCTGACTCACGTACTTGCGGGGAGAAGGTTTCTGCTGACTCACGTACTTGCGGGTAGAGGGTTCCTGCTGACTCATACGGGAGAGGTTCCTGCTGACTCACCTACTTATGGGGAGAGGTTCCTGCTGACTCACGCAACGTTTTGCATTTTTGCTGCACGTCAGAAGCCGGAGTTGAAAGTTGGTGATTCTTTTTACCTGACACCTGGAAGATGCAGAGCTGTAGGGAAGACTCATCAGTGGTTGCTAAAGGTGTGGGTACATAGGGTGACTGGAGACGCAGCCCAAGGGGTGTGGGTGTGGCTGCTCTGTCGGGCATGGTGGTGGCGGGCACCTGACCGTTCCTCTGTCAGAGGATGGTCTCCATGCAGCAGGATGGCAGCAGCATGGAGTGCGAGGGGGAAGGCGTGCAGACAGTGTCCCATGAGCTGCAGATCCACACTGTGGGCTGGGAAGAAAGGCCTCTTTCAGCTGCCTCAAGAAAGGCGTCTGACCGTGGTTCACTGTGAGGCTGATGACAAAAAGAACCGCAAACCGCAGGCTGCGTTTGGCATTTGCTTCTTACAGGAACCAGTCAGCCCATGCGTGGTAGCTAAGGAGAAACAGACTCCTCCCTATTAGAGATGGAAGTTAGAAATGAAGGGCTGGGCTGAAGCCCAGATCAGTTTGCAGTTGTGGTTTTTGTGAGATAAATAAATGAAGAAATAAGCACGGACATGTGTGAGCATGGCTGAGTAAACACACATGCAGGTCCTAAGCCATCCACCAAGCAGTGAGAATCCGGGACCCGGGCGGCAATGAGAGGGTCAGGGTGCAGACCGCAGTGTGTGTGGGAGACCGGGTGCCCCCACCACGCAGAGCCCAGGCTCCTGAAGAAGGGGTTATTCCAGGGCTGAGGCAAGGAAAATACAACATCAGCCTGGAACTTCTTGTGGAGCAAGAAACGAAGGAACTAGTGAACAAGAGTCAGTGAGGCTGCTGCGGGAGGCAGGGCAGACGGCACCAGAGGCGGAGCCCTCCTGGGGCCAGCACCGAGCACCCTGCACGGCAGCCAAACAGCAGCGTGACGAGAAGATAACCAGAGAGCACAGCAGATGTCTTCAGCTCCACTGTGGATAAGCAGAGAAAGCACCGCCTCACGATGGATTCCAGTTATAAATGTGATAGGGCTGTCCAACGCCCCGTGGGGGCACCCTGGCCAGCATTGTCACAAGGTCTTAAGAGACGTAGAACCCAGGGGTCACAGTTCCCGTCTCCAGGGATGAGACAAAGGCCACCACACCTTCTGGTGTCTATCCCGGTGGGGGCACGCGTCCCCTCAACAAATCCGCCCCGTAGTGTCATCACTAGAAGAACAAATCCAAATCAGGCCTTCCACAAAGACACCGTCTGGAGCTTTGAGCAGCAGCCAGGTCACTAAAGACAAGGAGACAGAGGCAATGGCTGTGGCAGCACCCAGGAGACGTGACGGCCAGGGCGGCGTGAGGTCCTGTGTGGGGCCCTCCCTGGGCAGGAAAAGCACATTTGAGAAAAACCGGGGACTCTGCACCATTTCCCTGCCCAGTGCGAGTCTGTGTCTCCGTGGAGTGTCACCCCATGTGGGTTGGATGGTGCCGTGGGGCTGTCTGCGCTGCTCCCACAGCTCCCCTGAAAAAAAAAGTGATCTCAAGGCAAAATGGTTAAAATATGAAGTCAAAGCAGAGAAAGTTTTCAGTTTTCCTAGAACAGATGAACAGAATCGGACATGGCAGCACGTGCCTGTGGTCCCAGCTGAGCCAGGACGGTCAAGGCTCCAGTGAACTGTGAATTCAGTAGATCAAGACCCTGTCTCTACAGACACAGAATTGTGTTTACAAAGCTGCAGTCTTTGCCTTCAGGGTGTAGGGAGTTTATACAGCCTGTGTCTGCACCTGGCCCTGGCCCAGATGCTGCCAGTCCGCAGCAGCAAGCCACCTTTAGGCGCACGCTGTCTGCTCAGAGGCTCTCGTTTAACCTGTCCGGTAACTTTCTAAGACTTGCACTTAATGAAATTGAGCTTATTCACCTAAGAATGAAGGAATGAGACCTTTGAGAAATCAGTCACTGTAATTTGAGACCATTAATAGAAGAAATAAAAGTGACAGTGGAGGGAGCCCAGCAAGCAGAAGAGCTGTCGGGAACATTGCCTGCCTGCCCTTTGCTGCGGGACCACTGCCAGCACCCTCCATCCCTTGCGCTCTCAGGAGTAGAGCAGGCCGGCAGCGCGTGGCAGGAAGCCGGCACTTCCTCCCCAGCCTCCCGTCCTCCCTGTTGGAGGGTTTGTTCTTCTGCTTGGGCCGCATCTGTTTCTCCTCTTCTGCTTGCCTATAGGATCTTTCTACTCCATGATCCCAAACTTCCCTCAAGTGATTACAATTATGGGAATACGAGAAAATTATTTTTTTTGTTCTAGTAGGAATCAGAGAAACTATTTAGGAGGCAGGCTGGGAGAATAAATTAGAATAGTGAGAAAAGTGGTTACAGACTCAGGAGAGGAGTCCTGCATTTTGGAGTGGCTGGGCTTGTCCCGCAGTGCCGACCCACACAGACGGACCCCATCTCATGCCACGCACACGACAGCGTGCTGTCCGCTGCGGCACTGAGCGCTTTCGTATGAATAACCGCACGCATACGACTTTGAGGTAGATTAATCGTTCCTTAAACTTTGCCAGATTCAGCTGGGCACAGTGGCTCCTGCCTGTAATCCCAGCATTTTGGGAGGCCGAAGCAGGTGGATCACCTGAGGTCAGGAGTTCGAGACCAGCCTGACCAACATGGAGAAACCTTGTCTCTATTCAAAGTACAAAAATTAGCAGGTCATGGTGGCTGGTGCCTGGAATTCCAGCTACTCGGGAGGCTGAGGCAAGAGAATCACTTGAACCCAGGTGACAAAGGTTGCAGTGAGCTGAGATCGTGCCACTACACTCCAGCCTGGGCGACAAGAGTGAGACTCCGTCTCAGAAAAAAAATAAAATTTTTGCTTCATTTTATTTATTTTATTTATTTTTATTTTTTTGAGACGGAGTTTCGCTCTTGTTACCCAGGCAGGAGTGCAATGGCGCAATCTCGGCTCACCATGACCTCCGCTTCCTGGGTTCAGGCAATTCTCCTGCCTCAGCCTCCTGAGTAGCTGGGATTACAGGCACGCGCCACCATGCCCAGCTAATTTTTTATATTTTTAGTAGAGACAGGGTTTCACCATGTTGACCAGGATGGTCTTGATCTCTTGACCTCATGATCCACCCACCTCAGCCTCCCAAAGTGCTGGGATTACAGGCTTGAGCCACTGCGCCCGGCCTTTATTTTATTTTTTACACTTTTTGGTACAATAGAAATTATTTTCTGAATCTGCAACATGTAATTGGTAAATAGAACAATAGCATTCACTGAATATTTACTATTTTTCAGCTTTGTGCATATTTTCTTTCGTGGCTAATTTTATTTCATGCATGTGAGCCGTGTGCCACTATTATTTCTATTTCACAGAGAGGAAACTGACAGATTAAGTCCTGAGCCCGAGGACACCATGGGAAAGCGTGTGCTAGGCAGGACCCAGCTCCAGGCATTCCATCATACAGGGACATCAGCCAGAGTGACAGACGTCTTCCTCTTCCTAAAACCAGATGGAAAGGTACCTGGCCAGGAAGAGTCTGTGTCTCCGTGGAGTGTCTGCTTTCATGCTATGCTTCGTCCATACATGAAACCCACAGTGAATGAATCGCTTCTATGAGTAACACATCTGTCCCATCAAATGTAACAGGATTTTGTTCTCAGAGCTGTAGTCTGGGAGCCATTAACAGGAGGTGTGCGCGTATTTTTCTCAAATGATCTATTTTATTGGTGTCTTTTGTACCCGTCCTGTTGTGCTTGCTCGTATTAATCTGTACTCTCGTCTGCTTCGACACGGGGCACCTGGCGGGGCAGGTCTCACGTGCTGTCTCCCTGTTGCCAGCTCCTCTCGAGAGAAGCCACGCAGACGCAGCTCTGCCTTTCCACCTTTACACACGGACCTGGCCGTCGTCTCACATGAATAAAACTGAGTGCGTTTCAGCAGATCTTTGTTTATGTCTAAATAATTAAATTTCCTTTTAAAGTTTTTGAATAAAATGAGCCTCGTACTTAATTACAAATGAATTTCATAACCAAAGACCAAAGACCCCCGTTACCCAGGGAGAGAGATGTCCTCCGGAGTGTGTGCCGAGAGGACCTGTTTAGAGTACTTAACTGTTTAACTCCAAAGTTTTCTGCTTTTTAAAAACCAGGAGGTGCTTTATAATAAATCACAGTGTGTTTGAATCTTACTTTGGTATTCACATATGGTAAGGGCTGGGGCTCCGTCAGCTTTTTCACACAGTAACTCTTTCAGCCTAGGAAATACTTAAATATATTTGTCACATACTTGTCTTTTATAATTATAATTAAACTACCACTAGCATTACAGTTGGTCAGTCTGCCCCTGCTGGGCTCCTGCAGGAACAGAGCCACAGTTCCAGTCCGCGCCTCTGTTCTGTGCGGCTCAGCCTGTGTATAAAGGTCTTCAGCAGACTCGGGCAGGTGCGGGTTCAGATGGGCCCTGAGCACCGCCCGCCACCGTCCTCCATCTTCCTTGCTCTCCTCTGTGTCCCCTGAGTGTCCATGAGGGTCTTTCCTCTGCTTCTTTGAAGCACTTCCTGTCCCCCGTGGGTGGGACAGCCCGAAATCAGGGCAGGACTCTGGGCTCTGGCCAGCAGGCTGTACTTCTAGCACTGCCAGCCTCCAGTGAGAACCTGAGGAAATCACGGAACTCCTCGAGTTTCCTCGTCTGTAAATGGAAACAGCATCTGCTCTGTGTAACTGAGAGGCTGGGCTGCGTGAGAAAGTAGAGGCAAAGGCACCAAGCAAATGGAGGCTTTCATGAAGACAGGGCCTCTCGACGTGCCACCAGTGACAGTTCTTGAGCACTGACGAGTAGGGGCGGTTAGTGACTCAGCCTCTCTTCTTGGACTCTAATATCTTCAGGGGTGTAGTGGGACAAGCGAACCTGTGGCCCAGAGCTCCCCTGCCTTCAGCCCTCCCCGCCAGCTCCCCTGCCTCCAGCCCTCCCCTCCCGCCCTGAGCTCCCCTGCCTCCAGCCCTACCCCCCCCACCCCCAGCTCCCCTGCCTCCAGCCCTTCCCCCGCCCCCAGAGCTCCCCTGCCTCTGTCCCCTTGTCTCCTGCCTTCAGTTCTGCAGAGTGAAGGGCCTGGTATGAGGACCCGTTCCATCCACCTAGGGTTGTATGTGTGACACATTCTCCAGAAAGGGCTTAAGGGATAATTTTTTACTTCAGTTGAGATGTACCATGTTTACTGAAGAGCTGTTAACCTTTTGTATCTTTTGGTCTGAAGAAAACAGTAAATATAGAAATACTCGTTCACAGGAAATGAGGGAAAATGTTTTTATTGTCAACAGCCTTTCCCCCGGTTCGTTGAAATGTTTGCTTACATACCTCACTCCCCGCTCACTAGAGCTGCGGCTTAGACGTGGAACAAGACGCAGGTCAGCCGGAAGAGAGCATAAGCCTCCAACCTCAGATGGGCACCAGTGGACACTTCTTGAGGATTCGGGTGTCGGGAAGGTGCCCTGAGATGCTGGTGGACCCGTGGCTGGGACGGCGTGGATGGGACGGCGTGGATGGGGCTTCGGACCTGGGCCTTTCAGAGGTGACCCGCACCTCACTCCTGGAAGATGCGAGTGGAGCGTGTGGTTCTGGTACTAACTGCACTCTTCACTGTCTCCCCAGGGAAGATCCTTGTCCTTCAAGACCTTCCTCATCTGGGTGTTGATCAGTATTTACCAAGGTAAGACGGGATCCTTAGTTTACTGGACTAAAAACTTTTAATTTTGATGTTTGAGCAATATTGTTTTTACTTCCACATTCCGTTCCAGCGGCTTAGAACGTCATCAGCAGTGAAATGCTGCCTTCTGTGTGTCCTGTCAGTGGATATTCCAGCAATGTGGACTCCTTTTAACTGACGCATGTCCCCTGAAAACTGACTTGTTTTTAATTAAATGTTAATCCAGAAACATTGTAACAAGCACTTATCGCATTGTGTGCCCTGAACAATGGTATTCTTTCAGAGAGTGATAAAAAGACTTTGAGATGCCATTAGCTGCTCTTTGTTCAGTGCTCAGGTGAGTGGGGCACTGTTGGAAGCGCAGCTAACAGACAGACGCATGACATAATTACTTACACTAACTGCAATAGAGGTGTGGCTTTTCATCCAGACATCAAAAAGTTTCCCAGCCTCTACCTGACATTCCCAACGAATCTAGTTAGGACCCTGTCTTATTTTGTCCATAATCCAGAGTTAAAGCGATGACTTGTTCGTCAGCATCAAGTATGGGCATAGGCGTTATCCCCCATTTTTCTTTTTTTTTGAGACAGAGTTTCGCCCTGTTGCCCAGACTGCAGTACAGTGGCACAATCTCAGCTCACCACAACCTCCGCCTCCTGGGTTCAAGCGAGTCTCCTGCCTCAGCTTCCTGAGTAGCTGGGATCACAGGCACATGCCACCATGCACAGCTAACTTTTTCATATCTTTAATAGTGACGGAATTTCACGACGTTGGCCAGACTGGTCTCGAACTCCTAACCTCATGATCTGCCTGCCTTGGCCTCCCCAAGTGCTGGGATGCCAGGTGTGAGCCACCACACCCGGTCTGTCCCTTTTTTTTTTTTTTTGAGACGGAGTTTCGCTCTTGTTTCCCAGGCTGGAGTGCAATGGCGCGATCTCGGCTCACCGCAACCTCCGCCTCCTGGGTTCAGGCAATTCTCCTGCCTCAGCCTCCCGAGTAGCTGGGATTACAGGCACGCGCCACCATGCCCAGCTAATTTTTTGTATCTTTAGTAGAGACGGGGTTTCACCATGTTGACCAGGATGGTCTCGATCTCTTGACCTCGTGA
>CM052661.1:108232575-108247909 GCA_028533165.1 Leontopithecus rosalia
CCTCTACATGAGGCGCTGTGTCCCGTCGGTCACGGGCCGGTTCCTCCCCACATGAGGCGCTGTGTCCCGTCAGTCACTGGCCGGCTCCTCCTCTACATGAGGCGCTGTGTCCCTCGGTCACGGGCCGGCTCCCCCGCACATGAGCAGCACAGCCCCTCGGGAGTCCCCGTCCTCAGACCTGTGGGAGTGAACAGAGCCTGTGTGCACTTCTCGCCTCAGTGCCTGAGTGTCCATGCAGTGGTGAACCTGTAGGTAGGAAAACGTGAAATGTTCCTGTTCTTGTATAAAAGAAACTCTCAAAAAACACCCCTGGCTCACAAGAAATGATTATTTTCATATTATAATGTCCTAGTTATTTTCCTTCTGAAAATAAGCTTTTAGAATATTTTCCTGTCTGACCGTGAATTGACGTACTCAGGGTTGCATTAACACACTGCATGCTGCAGCGAGCTAACAAAGTGACACAGACAGACACGCGCCGTGGGCGTGGGCAGGACCCCTCGCCTCTCAGCCTCAGCTTTTGCATCTGCAAACGGGAGACAGTGTCTGAAGATGAGCAGAAATGCGCACGGAAGGCACGGGGCTCCTCGCACCTGCGGAGCACGGCGAGCCCTCAGGCCCGTGCGGCTTCGCGGTGAGCTCCACTCAGACCTGCACAGGTCTCCGGCTCCCGGGGGCTGCCACCTGTGGCTTTCACTCACAGTAAACTCGCTGTTGTGTCTCAGCAATGTTTAGAAAGTTGTGTGCTAACAGGCAGCCAAAAGAGAGGCTGAAGCCACACTGAGCACGTCTCGCTCTGCCGCTCTATTGCTTTCTAATGTATTGATTTGTGTGCTAACCCCTTGAAATGTCCTGGCATCTCCTTTAATCTGTCCTTTATTTTCTTTATTCCTGTTTTGGAACAGGTATAGGCAGAGTATCTTTCGGAGCTTTCTTAGGTAGGTAAAGCTATCATTTCTTTCTAAGTAGAGAAATGTAGCCAAACAATATTGATAAAGAGACTTAACTAATAATAAAAGTAACCCTTCCTCTAACCCACTGCTCCTCACACACTGTCTGATGTCACAGGAGCAGGTGGCATGTTCCTGCTCTGCTTGTCGAGGGCCGAGGTGCAGCTGGCTTACCTGAGTGAGGGAGGGCCGGGCTCCCTGCCATCTGCTGAGGACTGCATGAGCCCCTAAAACGTGTTTGACTTTGCAGCTGTAGTGGCTGAGCTCCTGGAAAGCACCGTCAGGGTCTTCAGAAAATGAGTCAGCACAAGCGTCTGCCGTCCCCTTCGTGGCTCTGACCCGCCCGCAGAGAGCCAGCGTTTCCCTCCGTCGTTTACTTCTGCACAGCCTCTAACTCTGCTCTGTAAATCTTTTTCTCCCATCTTCTGGAACAATCTAAAGGGCTTTCCACCCTCTGTAGACTCGAACTGTGTGCATATCCCATTTCTCACATGCGTCTTCCCATGAGGAATTTCAGTAGCCTGGTCCTCACCAGCACGATTTGGGGGTGACAAGCACACGGTTTCTTCTGGGAAGATTTGGGAGGTGAGGGGTCAGGACATTCTGGACGGCCGGGCCAAGAGCCTTTAAGAGCAGACTGGTCTGAGGATTTCTGTTGCAAATATGGAACTGCCAGCGGCCCTCTGTTGCCCCGAGCCACCCATAAAGTCAGCTCTACCTTAAAGAAAGGCCAGCGTGGATGGCCGAACAAACTGGGGAGGTTAGGTGAGTTGGTGTCACTTCCGTAAGCACCACAGCTGGCACTTCGGTGCCTTGGAAAATTCTGACACAGAATGTTGTCTACCCATTTAGTGGTATTTGGTGATTAATTAGTCATCTGCAGCCTTTTTTGCGGGGGACAGAGTCTCACTCTTGTTACCCAGGCTGGAGTGCAATGGCATGATCTCAGCTCACTGCAACCTCTGCCTCCCAGGTTCAGACGATTCTCCTGCCTCTGCCTCCCCAGTAGCCAAGGTTACAGATGCACACCACCACACCCAGCTAAATTTTTTTTTCTATTTTTAGTAGAAATGGGGTTTCACCATGTTGGCCAGGCTGGCCTCAAACTCCTGACCTCAAGTGAGTGATCCGCCTGCCTCGGCCCCCCAAAGTGCTGGCGTGAGCCACGGTGCTCAGGCTACAATCGCTTTATAATGCTATGGTTTTGTTTTTTCCATTAAAAGAGTACATTATACCTAGTATGCAGGGGAAACAATTCTACAGTCAAGAAAAACCTGAGGTTGAACACGGGGCCTGGCCCTGTAAATGCACAGTGATGCTTTCATTGCAAGCTGAAGGGGACTGCCCAGTGGCCTGATCAGGTCTGTGGCTGTGGCCATAAGGGCCCAGGGCTTCTTGGTCGGCTCTTACCTTTTTCTCTGTTTCCTGCCAACAGATTTTACCTTTATCACCACTGTGACCTTCCTGTGGAAAGTGTCGGCCATCACCGTAGTCAGCTGCCTCCCGCTCTATGTCCTCAAGTACCTGAGGCGCAAGCTCTCTCCTCCCAGCTACTGCAAGCTGACCTCGTAAGGGGCCGTGCACCCCCAGCAGGCTGGCCCCGGCACCACCACCCTTTCCAGTGATCACAGGGTTTGCCATTGCTACCAAGCGAGTGCCACAAGAAAGGGAGGGCATGCTGGGCGAGCCCAGCCCACGGGCTCTCCCTCTCAGCGTGGGGCATCACCCCTGCCAGGCAAACCCAGATGCTGAGATGGGCTCTCATCTCAGTGTGGGGCGTCACCTCTGCCAGGCGAGCCCAGGGCACAGATGCTGGGACAGGCGCTCCGTCTCAGTGCAGGTCTTCACCCCTGCTTGCTTTTTTCTTTTGTATTGTTTCTCAAAATTTTATTTCCATATTGCAGCAGCTTGAGTTTCTACTGAAAACAAGCTCTAATTATTTCACTATTACTGTAAAAGGTTTGTCTTACTCTGGCATTCTGAGGATTAGAATGAAGGTTTAATGTCTGCAATTCCCTAACATTCACATTCTTTCTTTGATGTTAAAACACAAAGTCATTCCTACTCAAATGTAATAAAAAGAAGGCTCCACAAAGGCCCGTGTCCACATGAGCTGCAGCTCTCCTCTCGGGCTGCCCTATGGCCTGCCCTTGGCTAAGACACACCCGCTTTTCAGCAGAAACACTCAGGTTACTGAGTCCTCACATACAGAGCTGTTCTCACACACTAAAGGCGCATGGTACAAACGCGTTTCCAAGCATCACTCCATTGCAGCCCCCAGGAAATCCTCGCCCAGAGACTGCTGCGACCACACACCTTTCCCGTCCTTTTCAGATTCGTAAAACCCCACTCGAGCACCATTTCTAGATGTAGAAGCAGCTGCCCTGTGAAGCCCACTTCCCCTAAGATGGCCCACCCTCCTGGGAACAGGTTTCCTCGTTGGCCTGGCCGTGAGCATGCCCTGATGGAGAAATCCTGTGGAAAGCCTCTGGTCTCAGCCAGACCCCATGCTTCTGTGAGGTTCGGAAGGCCTCTGGGCCAGGCATTAGTTTTCTCTGCTGTGTCCGGCGCCTGGGGTGCTCCCGGAAACCTGTGTGTGTGCGTCACCTGCAGCAGCACCTGTGCTTGGAGGTCTCTGTCTCACAGGAGAGCTCCTCCGTGTTTTCTAAGGTGGGCGCCACAGTCTCTGTGCTGGGAGTTTCATGTCTTCATATTCTACAGCGTTGCTTCCTGTCGAGGTGGGCCCCGGCACCTGAATCCTGGCCGAGCTTGTGCCTGGGGCCCCAGGGGAGTTTCACCAACCAGCTGAGGGGCAGCCCCGCACCCACCCGCCATCCCCCACAGCCTTTTTAGCCCCAGAGAAAGCAGTAAAGCTGCCTTTCTTCCCCATACCCGTCATCAGCACCTTTTGAATGGAACTCCTCGGCGGCTCATCTGTGCTTGAACATTCTGAGTTTCCAGGAGGGCCTGGCTCTATGAGGACGCGATTTCCTGCGTCTCCACGAGGTGTCGCTGGTGTCCGTTCAGTAATCTGGACGTGTCCGATCCTGGTGGAGGCTGCCTGGGATTTTCCCTTCTGCACACTGTCGGGGTCACTCAGAAGTCACTTCCTGGCTGGGACTGGCTTAGCTTTCACGTGTCTTTTTTTGCTTCTGCCGGAGCAGTTTGCGTGAGGTGCGTTGAGCCGGTAGAAATCCTCCGTAGTCCACAGCCAGCAACCTGGGAGATGGGGTCACACACTCAGGCCTGGGGGTGGAGGCCAAGTGCAAATCAGGCTGCTCCCCTCCACCCTCCTCCCCTGCACCTCGAAAAATAAACCACCCACCTGTGAAACTAATAGGTTAATAACATTGTAGATAACCTCAGAAAAGCTGAACCCCTGAGCCCACAGCTTTCAAAGATAGAAACGACCAGCCTTAGATCACATGGTACTGACTGGGGACAGCTGAAGAGTCATCTCAAGAGATGGAGACGTGTTCAGGGCAGGAGGAACCGGGAGGAGGAAGGGGTCTTTTCCTCCGTCAATGAAAATCGCCCCACCTCAGGCTGCTGCTGCGAGGGTTAAATGAATAGGTTTCCGGCAGACATTGGTACACAGCAAGGGGTCAGAACAGGGTCTGTGGCACGGATTCTCTCTGCTAGGTTGAAGAAAATCATCGCTGAACAAAGGGTCCTTAGATGGACTTGAGACCTGGTTCCAGCTCCAGTTCAGGAGCACGCTGGGGTCAGCGTCGGACGGCATGTTTCCAGCAGCCTTGTGGCATGTCCTCATTGCCTTTGAGGTTCTGGACCCAGCTCAGCCCTAGACATTCTGAGCAGGCCTGCAGCCACAGAGGCCTAGGAAGAGCACTCTGCATGTCTGCAGTGGGCGGTGCTCTGTGAGGAGGGACCGTTCCTTCTGTCCCTGATGGACAGCGCCCCCAGCATGCAGTGCTGCTCTGGCTCCAAATCTCCAGGTTTACGTGTAAAAGCGTGATCCCCACGGCCGGAAGAGCTGGTCACAGGGAGGTGCATGCTGTGGAGGAACCAGCAGGGCCGGCTGCCTCGGGGGACTCCTTGGAAAGGGGAGGTTGAAGCTGAGGCCGGGAAGATAAGAGCAAAGCCTGTCATCAGAGCGGCTCACGATCAGACCCGAGACAGGCCTGGTGCTCTGGGGTGGCGCCAGGAACGGTGGGCAAGGATTGGCCACTGCTCTCCACAGTCTCATCTGATTCCAGGTGATGGCCATGCTTTGGGGCCCATGCTGCGTTCCCAGGGCCCGTGAGCCTGTGCCCCTGATGGTCACCTGTGCCTTCCTCTCCTGTGAGAGGGCCCTGCAGGGAAACTGCAGCAAGGCCGTGACAGAGCAGAGGCAACAAGCCTCTGGGCTCTGGGGACGACCCGGGCTCAGCACCTCCAAGGGCCTCCCTGGCACAGCTGGGCAAGCCCCTCGGTCCCGCCCAGGAGCACCCCACCCCCCAAGCTCCATGCACAGGGCCAGACTCCGCCTCTGTGCGCCACCCTCGGGCCTGTGTGTTGCTTTACAGAGATGCCTTATCCTGGAGACCTCCAGGTAAGTTGCGGAAACCACAGCAGCCCCCCCACCTCACCGGCTTCCCTGGCACGGACGTCTGGGCCGTCCGTGGTCCTGCAGGTGGGTGTAATTTCAGACAGTTCCACAAGGGGGAGCCAGAAGCCAAGAAATGGCACCTGCGAGGCCACCTGGGCAGACATCCCAGCTCCGGCTCCAGGATTTTGGGGGTTAGAGAAACCGATGGCTTGGGAATTCCTCTGAATATGGTGTCCTGTTGAGCCCCAGCAAGCGATCCCTGAAACTGGGTCCCCAGGAAGGCCGTTTTGGTCTAGCTGAAGAGTTCCCTCTCGTCCCATGGGCACTTGTATACAGGCGGCGTCTACTCGTGTCTGGGAAGCATGTCCCCCGTGGAGGGTTTCAGGGGAGCCTGAGCTCCATCCATCTCAGGTGCCCGTGAGCCCCTAGGGTGGGCCCTAGGGCCGAGCAGAAGCCCAGGAGGACGGGGGTCCTTGAGCTGGTTCTCCTGAGTCCTAAGTGCTCACTGCTGGTGACAGCATTTTCCACAATGGATTGTCCTGTGCATGTGGGCCTGCAAGGGAACCCAGAAACCTCCGGCCCCACCTCCACCAGGGTTCTGAGAGTTCTGGGGCCAGAAGGCTCCGGGCGCTGAGCTGGTCGGCCCTGGGGGTGGATGTCGCCCTGGCTGTGACCCAACATGCGAACAGAAGCTCTGGGGTCCAGATCTGGAAAGGTGAGGTCAGCACCGGTGGCGTCCGGACCCAACAGACCATGCCCCAGAAGACACACGCAGCCTTTGGAGTAATTGCTCTCTCGTCAAGGAAGAGAGGGAGGCCCTGAAATCAGGTGTTGCTGGAAGTCAGAAATCTGGATTTTTAGGTGAAGTCTGTTTTCAAATTGGGCTCCCAGTACTTGTTGGCATCCTTGGGTTGCCCTGGAGACTGTGTGGGACACCCGCAGGGGCACTGTCTGCAGTGGCTGGTTCCCCTGCCACCCCAAGGCCCAGCAGCAGTCAGCCTCAGACATTCTTCCTGTCCCGAGGGGGCTTCTCACAGCTTGCCTCAGTTTCCCCCTGGGGTCCCCACAGTGTTTGAAGACATTGGGGAGCCAGCGGGGCTCTTGCTCTGGAGGAAGGGGATGAATAGTCCTCATGATTGCCTCAAGCAGGGGCTGCACTGCCAGCCCCTGCACGTGGAGGGAAACCCCAGGACCCGCAGACCCCGTGTTCTTCCTTGAGGCATCCTCGGGTGAGGCCTGGGGAGATGAGGACTCCTGACTTCCCATGAGCCCCCGGAAAAGACAAAAGTGGGCCCCACCTCTGCCACCTGCAGCTGCCCTGGCCCAGGCTGTGCAGAAGCCGAGCTCAGGCTGCAAGGAGGAGCTGCTCCCCACCCTCCATCGCAGGCGCCCTCTGCTCTCAGGGACACATTTCATTGCATTTCTGTTTTTCCCTAAAGTGTCTAGTTGTAGTCCCTCAGAAGTTGTAAACCTAACATTCACTCCCTGTAGGTGCTGGGAAGAAAATGCTGCCCCTTCTCCTGGCTAAGGGCCTGTTCCTGTGCCCACACCGCACGTCCAGTACAATCACAGGGACTGTACCACCAGGAGAGGCCGACAGAGCTTCCAAGTTCTCAAAATGCATGACCTCTGGGCTTTGGGACCGCCCCGTTCACTCCCACAGCCAGTGGGGGCATTGTGTAGACAGTGTGGGCCCCTGGGGTCCCAGGCCACATGCTGATGCCGACTCCAGGCACGGGTGCTTGTGCAGACCCTGCAGGGCTGGTGGTCAGGGGCTGTGAGTGCCCAGTCCAGGGTGCGCCGGGCTCCTGGAGCACCCCACCTTGATTCTGTCCCACTGCCCTGTGTCCTCCTGGCCTGAGCCTCGGCTTGTCCAGCTGGGGCTGTCCAGGTGGGAGTGAGTTGCCAGTGATGAGAGAATCGAGTCCACAGGACAGGAGCAGGGTGCCAGTAGGGGATGTCACTGCCATGGTTCCCTCACCAGGGACACTCACTGGCTGTCTCTGGCTCTGCCCATTTCTAGGAACCACATGGACCGATGCCATCCCCAGCCCCCCGTGAAAATTCCTGCTGCATCCTCTGTGCCTTGTGTCTTCACCTGTGGACAGGGCCCCCTCCTTGGCCTCCAATTTGTGTCAAAATGAGAAGAATCAAAAGACTTGTGGCCAGAGGAGAGCAGAGCGGGCCGAGGAGAACCTGGGCCCTGGGCTGAGCCGTCTTCACATGGCCGTCAGCTCTCAGTGACCTGAAGACCAGGACCTAGCCCCAGCGTGGGGACTGTGCAGGGGGACCCGGGGCATGGGGTCAGCTGTGCCGGGAGCCAGCAGAGACAGGGCTAACGGCACAGCCCGGCTAACAAGTGTGGGCCAAGCACTCAGGGAGACCCAAGCAACCCTGACGCTGACGCACGGGGTAGGCGAGCAGGGAGGTGCTGGTGGCAGGAGGTGAGTGGCGCCCTCCCTGGCTGTGGGGGGTGGGAGACTTGCAGGGCCGGGCACAGGCACCCAAAATGCCAACACCTAACCACAGCCTGTGTTGGAAAGCTCGTCCTGGGCCAGCCTGTGCATCCTGTGCCTGGGTCACTCCAGCCGCAGAGTGGGCTGCAGCCTCTCCGGGGCTGGCTTCACTGCCTCGGCCCTTCCAGGCCCTCCACAGGCCCCACGTGGGTTCTCAGAGCACTGCGGGGCAGCAGTGATGAGGAGGCGCCTGCCCTACTGCAGGCTGCCTAGAGCCCATAGCCACCCACATCATGAACTGTTGGTCCCCGGTCACTCTGCTGCACACCTCTGCAGCCCCGAGACAGTCACACCGCCAGAAGGGGCGATCCCCGCCTACAGCCGCCTTTGCAGGCCACCCTCTGTGCCTAGGCCAGACCCATGGCAAGGATGGAGGCACTCTGCCACCCCCACCCTGTGGGGGGGGTGCCTCCTGTGAGGACTGAAAGCCTGAGAACACAGGAGTGGTGAGGGGGGGTCCCTCAGAGGAGACCAGACACCACACCTGCCGAGGGCAGAGACAGAGGGACAGAGACGGAGGGAGAGGGAGAGACCAGGGGATAGAGACGGAGGACAGACAGGGACAGAGGGAGAGACAGGGCTACAGCTTGCTGCCCACCCACTTGTTTCTGGCCCCGGGGGCCTCTTGGCACCGAGGGTGGTGGCCCTGCCCCCCGGAGGCCTCTGCAGAGCTGTCGCGTCCCACCTGTGCTGCCGTGGATATTGCAGCACCTTGCGATGTAGGGCTCACCGTGAGCCGTCCCTGCCACACTCCCCATCCCAAAGCACGCTGGCAACCCCAGTGAGGCCACCTGCAGGGAGCCCAGGCTCCATCCATGAAAAGGGGGCATGTGAGAGAGCGCTGGCAGAACCAAGGCCTCCAGGAAGCTGCAGACAGAGTCACCACACCATCGGAGAGAACAGAAAGGGGCTTGGAGAGCTGCCCGCCCCACCGGTGCTCGCAGCAGCCAAAGGGAAAGGACACCCGAGTGTCCGTGGACAGAGAAGGGACCTAGAACGGGGCCCAGCCTTAACAAGGAAGGAGTTCTGACACGGGCCCCGCTGGGGGTGCACCTTGAGGACGGTGTGAAGATGCAGGTGCAGAAGGACAAGCCCCGTGCCAGGCCTCTCATCGGAGGCCCCGGAGTTACCAGGTCCGTGAAGACAGAGAGCAGGCGGGGGCAGGAAAGTCTGTCGGGGAAGCTGAGGAAGCTCAAGATGATGCAGAGATGTCTGCACAACAGCCTCAGCACGCTTTAAAAAATGCCTAAGATGGTAAGTTTTACGTGATGGACTGTCGGGGGCTTGGAGCCAGCCAAGGCCCAGGTGTGGGTGCTGGGCAGCTCTGCCAGGCGTTGACCCTCGGCCCACCCCGTCCTTGCTCCCAGCCTGCGGTGGTGCGTCGGAGTTGAGGGCTCCAGTGCCCTCATGGTCTGTGGTGCTGCGGGTTCACGTGCCCTCACACTTTGGGGCCACTGCCTGCCTCTCAGAAGCAGCAAGGCCCCACCCCGCGTGTGAAGAGGGAGTCTCCCCTTCCTGAGGGCCCAGCCCCCATCTCCAGGAGTGGAGCGTCTTGAGCCAGGATCTCGGGATTCAGTTTCCCTTGAAACTCACTCCGGTTCCAAAGTTAATGGAAAAAGTGCTTGGCAAAACTTGTTCAGAGCTTTATCGAACCAAAACACTTTAAAAACAGTTTGGGGAGCTCAGTGAACCCCAGCTGTGGCTCAGCCCCACGTCTGGGTGGATCCGTCCATCTGCCGGGTGATGGGAAGCCTGGACCGGAGCCGGGCCAGGCCGCCTGGGAATGCTCTGCGCAGGCATCGGGAGAGGAGCAGAGCATCGCTGCCGGAGGCCGGGCAGAAACGACTGGCCTTGGGGGGCTACTAATTAAACAGATCTGGGTGGACCAAGTAGTGTAAACAAAGCTGTTGGAATCTTGCCATTTGAAAAATACTGCTGTTATTTTGCAAGACGAAAACAATGGAGAGTTCACAGGGACAAACCCAAACTTGCCAGAAAGGAGAAGCAGGAGGTGTTTACAGAGGGGCCAGTGCTACCAAAAGGCACAGCCTGGGAGGAGCAGGGTCGGCTCTGGGCGCCCCCACCCCACCCCCCCCCGCGCTGCGAGGGGTGCACACCCGGTGACAGCCACAGCCTGTCCTGCGGAATTCGGAATGGAGAAGACGAGGCTCTGAAGCAGGCTGCCTCTGCCCGGCCTCACAGGTGCCCGACCACTGCCTCCCTGTGATCGGTCGCTGGCTTTCGGGGGCCAGGGAAGGGGTCTGGTGCCTGGGACAGCTCACACGCGGCATCCTTCCCGCGCCGTGCACACCGGTTGAGGGTCGGCTCAGCCCTGTTTGTGTTCCTGAGAGAAGTGGAGGGTTCAAGGGGCCGTTTTCTTGCCTAGCATGGTGTGTGAGGCCCAATGACTGCAGCGGCTGTGCAGGGTGGCCCGGCCTCCTCTCCCGGCTTCCCTCCTAGCTACAGTTGCTGTTTCATCTGCCCCTATCCCTGTGCCCCCACCCCGTGGAGGAAGCCAGGACCCTGTTGACGGCAGCTCTCCTGTGAATGAGGCCTCCTTCAGGTGCGAGGGACAGAATACCACCTTAAACTCGACTGAGCAGAAAAGGGACATTACTTCCTAACCAAGGTAAAGACCCCAGGGGCAGGCTTTCAGGTCCCACTGGACACGGGCTCAAGCAAGGTGGGGAATCCCTGTCTCCATGGCAGGAGGGCGTCCTTCAGTCCCAGCTCCAGAGGAAGAGAGTGCCTCGCCCAGCAGCTGAGGGGCAGCACCGGTGGCTTCCTTGGCCTTGCTGGTCTGTGCCCCCACAAGGGCTGTGGCAGGAGTGAGCAGGGACATTCCCATGAGCCCCGGAATTTAGACCAGGCAGTGGGGATCCTCAAGCAAAGGTCATCCACAGGGAGAGCTCTGTCCAGCAGGAGCGCCCGAGGCACTGACCTGGAAGGGAGTGTCTCAGTAGAGGTGCAGGTGCAGTGTGGGTGCTGCCAGGCCACCGAGAGGGGACACGCATTCCAGGAAAGGCCACAGCGCACTGTGACAGGCGTGGTATCCTGGAAAGAATGGAAACCACTGCCCAGCCAGCTGAGTGTGGTGGCTCACACCTGTAACCCCAGCACTTCAGCAGGCCAAGGCAGGTGGATCACCTGAGGACAGGAGTTCCAGACCAGTGTGACCAATATGGTGAAACCCTGTCTCTACTAAAAATACAAAAATTAGCCAGTGTGGCTGTGGGCACCTGTAATCCCAGCTACTCTACTCAGGAGGCTGGGGCAGGAGAACCGCTTGAACCTGGGAGGCGGAGGTTGAAGTGAGCTGAGATCACCCCCCGCACTCCAGCCTAGGTGACAGAGCAAGACTCTATGTCATTAAAAAAAAAGAAACCACTGCCCTTTGGGTTGGTTCCTGGGGCTGCCATCACAAATGACCACAAACTAGGTGGCTTGAATGGCAGAAACATGTCCTCACAGTTCTGGAGGCCAGAGGCACAGTCAAGGGTCAGCATGGCCGAGCGCCCTTCGCTTCCTCTTCCAGCTCAGTGTAACCCCAGCTGGTCCCTGGCACGCAGAGCCATCACCCTAGTCTCTGCCTCTGTCGCCACACGACATTCCCCTTGCCTGCATCTTCCCCTCCTATGAGGGCAATGGACATCATTGGGGTCCCCTTAATTGGCACCATCTTGACTAGTTACAACTGCAGAGACCCCACCTACCAAATTAGGTCTCATTCCCAGAGACCAGGGACTTCAGTGATACTTTTTGGAGGGTGCAGTTGAATTCACAACAGCACTGTTCTGAAATAATGATTCCGCTGTGTTGAACCATTAGCCTGTCATTGGCCTGCCCTGAGAGGCGGAGGCTGTTCCTGTCGGGTCCCGTAGATGTACCGGGGCCTGGAATCCAGACTTGGATTGTGGGTGCTCCGTGAACCCATCCCCAGGAAATGGGTGAAGTCAAACCCCAGCCATTTAAAGTCTCTGGAAATGGTCCTGAGGACAAACAGCAGCTGAAGACACACCCATTGAAAAAGATCTGATATTTTAAAATTGCCTTTAACAGGAAAGGTGAAGGTATTTGGTATTTTAACCAAAGCCCCAAAGCCACTCCCTCCTCCCCTCCCCTCCCCTCCAGAGTTGAAGCAGTAAGTAAAAGAGATGGCTTCTAATCTCTTCCCAAAAGAACCAACTTCATTTGCAGCAGAACACTGGAGAAGCTGAAAGCCCAGGGTCCTCTCAAGAACGTGGAGGTTGTCATAAAAGGCATTTGGGACATTTGAGGATTTAATGCAGATTGAGGAATGTGATAGCTGAGAGGGGACCTCCAGGGGCCAAAACAAATATCAAACATGGACTTCAGAAACTCTCCTTCAAATAAGGCACAACTTAACTGGATTAATTTGTGGAGTAATTTATGTCCCAGATATTGTTGAAAACAATAGAGCAATCCAATGGCAGCTGGTGGAATTTAACATCTGGGTGTGGTCAGGGAAAGAGAGGAAGAGATCTCTATCAAAATCCTGTCATTCCAGGGTGACGCTGGCTACATGGAAGCCACCTCTTCCTAAGGAGCAAGCCACAGGCATAACTCTGCTGGTGGGAGTGGAGGGGTGGGGGGACGGGATAGGCTTCACTGCAGTAACCTCAGAAGTCACTACACCAGTAATTAAGCAAATAACCAAAGCCCCACACGGGGGGACCAGTATCCAGAGCTGCTACAATACATTGTCTAAAATGCCCAGTTTCCAACAAAACACGAAGCATGCAAAAAAACACAAAAGTACGACCCCCACATTTAAATTAAAAAAAAAAAAGCAGACATCAGAAACTGCCTGGGACAATGACCACATATTGGATTTAATGGAAAAATGCATCAAAATATCCTGTATATGCTCCCAGAACTAAAGCAAATCTTGATTAAACAAGTAAAAGAAGGGATGACGACAATGTCACATCTCGGAGAGACTGTTGATAGACAGAAACTATAAACAAGAACCATGAGGAGTCTGGAGCTGGAAGGCAGGATAGCCGAAGAGAGTAATTCACTGTCGGGACTCAGTCGATTCGAACTGGCAGAAGAAAGAAGGTGAATTGAAGATGCGTCGGTGGAGACGAAACAAACCCAGAACAGAGAGCAAGTAGAATGAGAAAGGCAGGGAGAATCTTGGAGAACGGAGGGACACGGTGAGGTCACTGAGGACGCACAGGCACGGGCTGGAGAACGGAGGGACACCGTGAGGTCGAGGATGCACAGGCACGGGCCGGAGAGCGGAGGGACACCATGAGGTCGAGGATGCACAGGCATGGGCCGGAGAACGGAGGGACACCGTGAGGTCGAGGATGCACAGGCACGGGCCGGAGAGCGGAGGGACACCATGAGGTCTAGGATGCACAGGCACGGGCCGGAGAACGGAGGGACACCGTGAGATCGAGGATGCACAGGCACGGGCCGGAGAGCGGAGGGACACCATGAGGTCGAGGATGCACAGGCATGGGCCCAAAAATGGAGGAACACCATGAGGTCATTGAGGATGCACAGGCATGGGCCCAAGAATGGAGGGACACCGTGAGGTCATCGAGGACGCACAGGCATGGGCCAGAGAACGGAGGGACACCGTGAGGTCACCGAGGACGCACAGGCACGGGCCTGAGAATGGAGGGACACTGTGAGGTCACCAAGGACGCACAGGCACGGGCTGGAGAACGGAGGGACACTGTGAGGTCACTGAAGGCGCACAGGCAGGGGCCGGAGAATGGAGGGCACCATCGAGGCACTGCACATGCACACACATGGGCTGCACTAGAGGGAAAGGAGAGAGGAAGATGATGAAAAATGTTAAAAGAAAAATGGCTGAGAATATTGCAAATTAATTTTTTAAAATAACCTGCAAACCAGGAATGTCAATGAACTCCAACTGGGGCAAACCTACAGAGACTCACAAACTGACACATAAAATGCTGAAGTCAGCAATAAGGAGAAAATCTCAAAAGCCAAAACAATGAAATAATGTATCACTTAAAAGGGAACCCCAGTAAGGTGAACATACGACTTCCAAGCAGCCAATATGTGAGCCGGGAGGCAGTGGCCTAAGGTGGCCAAAGGAAAGGAAAGGAGCCCAGAGGGGAGGGGAAGTGCAGAACGGGGAGAGGGAGGGAGGAAGGAAGGAAGGAAAGGACGGAGGGAGGAAACCTGTCAATCCCAAATCCGGTGCTCCGCAGAGCACTGGATTTCAAGACAAGGTGAAAGACTCAGAAAAACATAGTTTGTTGCTAGCAGACCCACCTCACAAAAAATCCTAAAGGAAGTTCTTGAGGCAGTGAGCAAGAAACTTTTGACAGTGATTGAAATCACATGGAGAAAACAGAGTGCCGCTTACAAGGCAGTACAAATGCACATTTCTCTTTTTACAACAGATGTGAAAAGTGATTGTATAAAATAATGTGTATAAAATACAATGTGTGGCCTGTAACACACAGAAATGTGTGTGGAGTGTATTGCCAGTAACAATAGATGGAAGTGAGGCCAAACGAAGCTGTACTGGGCTAAAGAAGTAGGAAAGATGGTAAAATAATGATTAGTACAACGTGTTCTTAGGTTTGTAACGCGACCGTTCATAAAGCAGAATGTACAAAAGGGGGGAAGGGAATGGACGTAGCTACACAGGAATAGTGTTTTGTGTGTCACTGGAGTTAAGCCATTACAAATCTGAAGCTGACTAATGTGAAAATGAAAATGATAAATAGTTGAGCAATCACTAAAGCAAAAACAAAAAACGTTTTAAAAAGCTACAATAAAAATAATGCAAAGAAATCAAAAAGGAAACAAATGAAGACGTGAGAAGTGAAATGGCAGCTCTCCATGCAGCTGTATCAATAATAACATCAAATGAGAGTGGATTTAACAATCGAGCAAAAGCAGACTGTCAGACTGACTTAAAACAGGACCCAACTTTCTGCCGTCTACAGAACGCGTACTTTCTATTCAAAGGTTCACACAGAGACTAAGATGATGGGAAGAGAGCACCTTCAGGACGGCCAGAAAAGCTCTTGAAAACAGCTGTATGAAGACGAATGTTAACAGCGATAAGAGCACCAATCTGTGAGAAAGACACAACAATGATGAACAAAAGTGCAGCCAACAAGAGAACTCCAAAATGTATGAAGCAAAAGTTCAGAAGGAGGGAGAAAGTTCTACCACAGAGAATGGGGACTCTACAGAAAGAGGGAGAAAGTTCTACCACAGAGAATGGGGACTCTACAGAATGAGGGAGAAAGTTCTACCACAGAGAATGGGGACTCTACAGAAAGAGGGAGAAAGTTCTA
>CM052661.1:108248409-108259314 GCA_028533165.1 Leontopithecus rosalia
TCTGTATTACCTGGAGATGAGTATTGTCCCACCTTACTAGGTTAGGAAAGTTTTCCTGAATAATATCCTGAAGAATATTTTCCAGCTTGGATTCATTCTCTTCATGACATTCAGGTACACCTATCAAACGTAAATTAGGTGTTTTCACATAGTCCCATATTTCTTGGAGACTTTGCTCTTTCCTTTTTACTTTTTCTTCCTAATCTTGTCTTCTTGTTTCATTTCATTAAGTTGATCTTCGACCTCTGATATCCTTTCTTCTGCTTGATCAATTCGAGTGTTAAAAGCTGTGCATACTTCTCGGAGTTCTCGTATTGTATTCTTCAGTTCCATTAATTCACTTACATTCCTCTCTAAATTGTCTATTCTCATTAAGATTTCGTCTAATCCTTTTTCAAGCTTCTTAGTTTCTTTACATTGGGCTAGAACATGTTCTTTTAACTCACAGAAGTTTCTTATTATCCACCTTCTGAAGCCTAATTCTGTTATTGGAATGCACTCGCTTTCCATCAGGCCTTGTTCCCCTGTTGATGAGGAACTGTGATCCTCTATAGAGGGAGAGGCATTCTGATTTTGAGTATTCTCAGCCTTTTTACACTGGTTTCTTCCCATCGTTGTGAATATGTCCACCTGTCGTCTTTGTAATTAACAACTTTCAAATTAGGTCTTAGTGGACGTCCAACTTGTTAATTCCCAGGGCCGAAATGTGAGCAACCAATCGCGCCGGCCAAAACAGCTGCATCGAGATTCTTGGTGCTTTTCTGTCCGGGAGTCTCCCGTCTGGCTTCCCTCCTGAATCCCTTCTTCAATCACCAAACGACGTTTGGCTCCAAACGTCGGCCAAAAGGGGAACCAGTCCCGTTTACTCTGCACCAAGAACCGCCACGCCGAGGAACCGGCAAAACCGCAGAGCCGGCTGCAAGAGTCTCGCTGGTGACCCGTGGGGCTCCTCCACTGGGAATCTCCTGGTCCTTGTGCAAGAAAGATTCGTCTGAAAGTGTGGCGTCCTCTCGTTCTCTGCGCTTTGACTGGGAGCTACAAGCCTGAGCTGCTAGTGCTCAGCCATCTTGGATCTCTCTCTCCAACTTTCAATAATGGACACAACAGGCTGTAATCCCAGCACTTTGGTAGGCTCAGGAGGGGGGATCACTTGAGGCCAAGAGTTCAAGATCATTCTGACCAACATGGTGAAACCTTGTCTCTACTAAAAACATAAAAATTAGCTGGTGGTGATGGTGGGTACCTGCAGCCCCAGCTCCTCAGGAGGCTGAGGCAGGAGAATGGCTTGAACCTGGGAGGCAGAGGGTGCAGTGAGCTGCGATTGTGCCACTGTACTTCAGCCTGGGTGATAGAGTGAGACCCGACGTTAAAAAAAAAAGAGGATAAAACCACCAGGCAGATAACCAGGAAATAGAGGACATGAACAATAATATAAACCAATGCCCACCAGGAGCACTGCACACTCCACCCACAGCGGGGTACGCATTCTTCTCGGGCACAAGTAACACTCTCCAGGATGAGTTGCGCTCTACGCTGTAAAACAGACAGGCGGGGTGAGGCCAGAGGCCTCTCTTTTAGCAACCACAGTGGGCCTAAGGAGGAGGCAGGCGGACTTCTCAAAGAGGCCTCAGGGCTGGGTGCAGTGGCTCAGGACTGTAATCCCAGCACTTTGGAAGGCTGAGGTGCAAGGATCTTTTGGGCCAAGGAGTTCAAGAAATAGGCATTTGTTCAGCCAGAGTCTGGGAATTAGGGTTAAATTAGCAAACTGGATTACGGAAAGGGCTATTTACTTTTAAGTAAACTGCTGCAAGATTTTTTTAAGTCAGTGTGAATGAACCTCACAGCCATGGTTCGAGCTGAGAAAGGATTTCCCTTTAGTTATACACCTGTGTTGGCACCTTCTGACATTCCTTGTAAAGTCCGGCTGTTCCCGAGGATCCAGATTTGAGGTTCAGAGTGTCTACACCACGCCGTTACTTGTGAAAGTCTCTGCAGCCGTGTGCTTTCCCTGGAGCGTTGCTAAGGACTTCATTGGTTTCCCTGTCTAAATTCTTAGCCTCAACGCCCACTTCATGTAGTACCACCATGTCTAAGAACTCAGATCACAATGGATTGGTCAACTTTCCTGCCCTAGACATGTGCGCAGGGTCTCAGGATCAAAGCCAACTGCTCAGCATGGCAGCTGTCCTTCAGCTCCCCGTGCCCTCCTGGAGAGGCCAAGCAGGAACCTTCTCACCCAGAAGCCACTCCCAGTCATTCTCACCCTTCCGAGACTTTGGAGTCATCTCTGCCCAGCCCCATCCAGTCAATCACCAAGTGGTCCCCTCCCCTCCCTCTGCCCAGGGTCCTGATTGACCCTCTCTTTTCTGCTCTGTCTTGCAGGCTGGAGTGCAGTGGCATGAACAGGGCTCATGGCAGCCCCAACTTCCTAAGCTCAAGTGATCCTCCTGGCTCAGCCTTCTGAGTGCTGGGACTGCAGGCACCTGTCACCACACCTGCCTAATTTTGTTGTAGAGATGAGGTCTTGAAGCTATGTTGCTCAGGCTGGTCTTGAACTCTTGGGCAACTCCAAGACACGGTTAAAGAGGTGTTTCTCAAGTAGCAGCATGGTGTAGATACCCTGAACCTCGAATCTGTGGATCCTTGGGAGCACCCAGACTTTAGAAGGAACGTCAGAAGGTGCCGACACAGCTGAATCACTAAAGGGAATCCTTTCTCAGCCCCAACCATGGCTATGAGGTTCATTGACACTGACTTAAAAAAAAAAAAACTCAGCAGTTTACTTAAAAGTAAATAGCCCTTTCCATAATCCAGTTTGCTGATTTAACCCTAATTCCCAGACTTTGGCTGAACAAATGCCCATTCCTCCAGATGGGGAGTCTCTGGTCATCCTGGGCCTTCCCCTGGTGGGAAGGTGCCTCAGGAAGAAGGGGTGAGCCACACTGGAATTCTGAGTCCAGTCAGACCCTCAAAGGGCCCTCATGGGAGCAGCTCTAAAGTGGCCGCTGCGTGTCCCAGAATGCAGAATTACAGGAACAAAGCATTCGCAGCGAACTGCATCGTGTTAAGTGATTTTCCCAAGCAGGAAGCTGCATCTGGCCTGCGGTTCGGCGGAGGGAGGAAAGGGTGGGCGCACCCGCCCCTGGCCGACGCACCTGCCGGGGGCCCCACGCGGTGCCGCGTGTGCTGAGCACTCCTGAGGGTGGAAAGCCCCATTCAGAGCAGGTGGCACCGGCCCTCCGAAGACGGGACGGGATGGAGCGTGGAGCTTCGGGGCCACTCAGCCAGCATGGCGTCTCCCCAGCAGTGGTGCTCACACGTTAGGTCAGGAAGCCCCAGCAACAGGGACTGTCCAGTCTCCAGAAAATACTGGACGGGGTGGATGGATACCCAAGCGCGCTGCAGGAGAAGGGATTTGGCACCCCAAGGAGCTTTTAAAACGGTAAGCTTCTAGGGGTGTATTCGCCCCAATAATCCATAGAAACAGCAGCAATCTAAAAATAGTCTTGTTTTCTGTCCTAAGCTCCTTTTAACTTTGTTAGTCATCACCAACCCTAAAATAAAACCCGTGTAACGTCTCCCCTAGTAGCGGCTATAAACAAACCTGCGAGGAGGCAGGAGGCAGAGGAAGGGGCGCAGGGCGCGCGGGGAGCAAGGCGGGCGGAGCCGGGGCCCGCGGTGGCCGCAGAGGCCGGGCCGGGGCGCACAGGCCAGGCGAGCTGGCCGCGCTCGGGGCCGCCGCCTCCGGAACTCCCAGCGCCTGGCGCGCGGCCACCGTGGTCCCGGCAACGGCATTAAACAGAGAGAAACAGACCCGGGATTCCGTCACCCGGGCGGGGGGATAAGGAGGGATTTCAGCGCAGACAGGAAAACGGAGCTTTTCTGCAAGGGGTGAAAAAAGTATTTATTGAAGGAGGAGGAGGAGGCAGCGGAGGAAGGGGAGGGGCGGGAGGAGGAGGAAGAGCGGCCGCCCCCGCCCCGGTCCCGGCCCCTCGGGAGCCGAGGGCAGCCAGGCCTGGTCGGTCCGGGGCTCGAGGCCCGCGGCTGGGTCGGGGGCTCCGTCTCCCACGTGACCGGCTGGGAGCGTCCCCCAGACCTGGCCCCGGGATTCCCTCCTCCCGGCGAGTCTCCGCCCTCCCGTCCCAGAGGTGGGGAGAAGAGGGGCGGGGAGGGGACGGAAACTCTCCCGGCCAAATCCTGGCTCTAGGCCTGGGGACACCAAGACTCGCGGCGGGAAGGTTTGGCGCGGGGGGCGGGGGAGGGCGGTCCGAGCGTCCCCTGGCGGCCGCCTCGCTGGAGCCCCCCCCCAGGCCTCCACCCCGCCCACCCGCCTGGGCGCCCTCGCGCGGTCCCCTTCTCTCCCGACGCCCGGTGCCTCGGGGCTGTGCCAGGCCTGGCTCGGCGCGCGAGGGGCCCCGCAGGTAGCGATCCGGGGAAATGGCCCCCACCCCGCTTCTCTGGGCGCGCGTCTCCAGGTCGAGGCCTGCAGTGGAAAAGCGCGTTCTACTGGTGCTGAGTCCGGGTGGCCGAACGGAGCCAGGCCTCGGGCTGGGGTTGGACGGCTCTGGCCGCACACCTTCCCGGTTCTGCAGCTCCCGATCGCGTACCCGGCCTCCGCCGAGTCTTGGGAGGCGCTTGTGGGGGCACCCACGGGGCACGGTGCTCTCCCGGGGGTCTGCGGACCTCCTGGGCCCCGCCGCAGACAGGATTTTGGCCTTTAGGTATCATATGAGGGTGTCGTGCTGTCGATTAATGATTTCTACACACCAGACACTTCAGCCGACAACCCCCTCCCATCCAAAGCCCTCAAGAAAATGCGGTGCCGCGTTGGCATCTGATCTGCGCCCGGGGAGACGCGGGGAGACGGGAAAGGGGAAAGTGTGAAGTGGCTGGGGCCGTCCTCCCACCCTCCACCCCCGCAGAGCCGCGCGGTCGCGCCCGTAAAACGCTAGTCTTCCCGGGCAGGTGAGCGGGTCCCTTGGCCTCCCCACGCCGGCCCCGCCACGGCCAGTCTGGGTCGTGCAGATATTTACAGAATAAAAATGACAATAACTCGACGTCCCGGGACGGCCACGCAATCTGTTAGTAATTTAGCGGGATGGGAATTTCCTTTCTAGGGCCTTCCAGTGAAGCGCTTTTCCAAATTTCCACAGCGGGGGAAGCCTGCGATTTTACATAATGACTTCAGCCTGTCGGGCTTTTGCGGTAGCCCTCCCCCGCCCCCCGCCCCCCGCCCCTTTTCAAAGCAGGGCCGGCTCTCTGGACACCCGCGTGGACTTAGGCTTCCCGTCTGGCCTGTTCACCCCGTTTTCCCCGCCAGCCCCCGTATTCCCCCCGTCAGTCCCCAGGCGCCCCTGCGCCCCCGTCCCCTCCCGAACGGACCCAACGTACCCCTCCCGTGCGCACCCCTCCCCTTGCATCCGCGTCCCCTCCCAAGCGCTTCCCTTCCGTGCGCCTCCCTCCCCTTGCACCCCCCGTCCCCTCCCGAGCGACCCCCTCCCGCGCGCGACCCTCCCCGTGCGTCCCTGCTCCCGGGCGGGCGGCTGCCGCGGCTCGGGGAGGAGGGGCGGGCGCTCCCAGACTCGTCCCTGGGGCCCAGCGCGGGCCGGGGCAGCAGCGGCGTGATGTCACGGCAGGGAGGGGGCGCGGGAGCCGCCGGGCTGGCGGGGAGGCGGGGGAGGTGTTTTCCAGCTTTAAAAAGGCAGGAGGCAGAGCGCGGCCCTGCGTCAGAGCGAGACTCAGAGGCTCCGAACTCGCCCGCGGAGTCGCGGCGCCAGATCCCAGCGGCCGGGCGCGGGCACCAGGGCGGCGGGCGCAGGGCTCGGAGCCACCTCGCAGGTCCCCGGGCCGCGGCCGGGCCCCGCCACGAGCGCACACGCCCCCCGATGACTTTCCTCCCGGGCGCGCGGCGCTGAGTCCGAGGCGAGGGCTGCCTTTCCCAGAGACCGGACCCCGGCGGCTCGGGGCACCCGCTCCTCCCGTGCCTCCGCCCGCCGCTCCGCTCCCCGCCGCCGCCGCCGCGCGGATGCCAAGCACCAGTTTTCCAGTCCCTTCCAAGTTTCCACTCGGCCCTGCGGCTGCGGTCTTCGGGAGCGGAGAAACTTTGGGGCCTGCGCCGCGCACCATGAAGTCGGCGGAGGAAGGTAAGCCCCGCGCACTCGCCGCTCCCGGAACCCCTCGTCCCCAGCCCCGCTTCCGCCGCCCGCACGGAGGGGTCCCGGCCCCTGGGCGAGGCCGGCCGGGTCTGTGAGCCCAGGGAAGGGCGCGGCGCGGACCCGGAGCAGCGTCCCCCAGCTCCCCGCACCCGGTTCCGAGCGCGCCTTCTTGCCAATAGGTGTCTCCTCTGCCCCAGTGCTGAGGGCGCGAGCCGGGCCGGGGCCGCAGCGCGTCCCGCTGAAGAACGGCTCCCAGGCCGGCGATTTGGGGACGAGTGAGGCTGGGGCTGGCGGGACCGCAGAGGACACGTGGGAGGAAGGGAGGCTTCCTTGGGAGTGAAGGATGCCCTGTGTCCTACGGAGCGAGGCAGGCCCACCCTTTGGCACCAAGAGCGCGGTTTGGGGTTCAGCACCTTCCCACCCCCACCCTGAGCTCGGGGCCGCCTCTCCCCGGCGCTGCCCTCCCAAGCGCCCCAGGGCCGAGCCCGTCACGCCGGCGCCTGAACCTGCAGGACCCAAAGCGCGGCCGCAGCACACCCCCGAATTTAAGACATTTTGAAACGCTATGCGCAGGAGTTCCAGCCAGAGAAGATATTTCAGGCAAGTTTGAAAAGGGACCGCCAAGTTTCAAGCTGCTTCTTTATAGTGAGAAAAAAAAAAAAAGGCGGCACCATTTGGGTCCCTGAAACCGGGTGTCGGGGGCGCTGAGACCCCCCTGCAGCGCATCCTCACGTTTCAGCCCCTCCCTTAACCCGTCCCCTCCACACACCCCTGGGGAGGTCGGGTGGGCTCCTGCAGGTGTCTTTGAAAATATCCCGGGAGAGGTGAGAGCATCCTGCGCAGGGACTGGGGGTGCAACTGCTAATGGAAATTGGGAGACGCGGTGGCTTTGAAAATATCCCGGGAGAGGTGAGCGTCCTGCGCAGGGACTGGGGGTGCAAGTGCGAATGGAAATTGGGAGACGCGTTTCCAGATTCCTCACCAGCTCTAAAATGTCCTATGTGATTGACTTAAAGAACACCGGCACACCTGCCAACCTGTGCATTCCGTAAGGGCCGACGTCCCTCCCAGCGCTGCCGCTTCCTGCGACGCTAATCACTGCGGGGCTTGCTGGAGAGCCGGGCTCCGCAGCTCCGGAGAACTCGCTGGTCTCAGCAGAGCTGAGCGCTGGGCCATGAGCTCCAAGGAGGGGATCCGAGTGGTCAGTGCCCTGAGCCTCACGGGGCGGGAGGCAGATGCTGCTCAGGCTTCTCACCATTTCGTCCCGACGTTAGAAGTTCGCACGTTTAAACATCATGGCCTGTGTCGATGTTTACACAATGTGATCTTGCTGGTAGCAGAGCTTAAAAATGTTTCTTGTTGGAGTTTCGGTTTCAGATCCTGTAATTCCCGGCCTTCATGCCCACTCCCTTTAGAAAGGCAGGTCTTCCGAGTTCAGATCTAGGTACCTGAAGAGCCAGTGCCCGACCTGTACTTGGGAGCCCTTTTACGCTCTGAAAAAAACAGCGGGGATAGTGGCTGTTTTTCTTGTTTCCAATTGAAGAAAAGCAGCTGGAAAAGGCCCCTCCGCCAGGCAGTGAACTCGGGCAGGGAGCCCCTACCCGACATTGGGGTATCTGATGAGGGCTGCACGCTGAGCCGGCAGGAAAGTGTGATCCAGTCCTTGACTTAGGCCGGCATGGGGCACGCGTGGCTTCAACACCGGCCATCGCGGAGGCCACCAGGAAAGCTCTGGGTCCTTCTGAGTAGGCCCCACGAGGCCGTCCTCGGCCCATCTGAGGACCTGGGTGCCTCCCCCGAGTCCCTCAGTTTCGGGCCCATCTGGGTGGAAGCTCATTAGGCCCCGCGGTTCCTGAAGGCCCAGGCTTGCTTCCTCACGGAGAATGCAGAGGTGCAGGCCTGTAGGTAGCCACCCAGTCAGAAGTCGCTCCAGACAGAATGCCCCACGGGCTGGGGCAAACAAAGCTCACCTTGTTCTCTGCCACTTCACGGCGTTGTTTCCCAGCCCAGATTAGAAAGTGGCATGGGTCTGGCACCCCGATTCATCACACCCAGCGGGTCTCTGCCTCCGCAGACATCCCCAGCCTCTGGGAGGATGCATCCAAGCTAAACACTTCCGTGGAGACACCCAGTGTCTGAGAAACGCGCAACTTTGAGTATAGACCAATAGCTCTGAAGCATTTGCAGGAAGGCCAGCACTGGGAGGGGGGGAAGGGCAGCGGCCCCACCGACCCCCTCCTCTAGGGTGGAGACCAGTGCAGCCTTAGGACAGCCCGGTGAGCCTCCATCCCTGCAGTGCCCACAGGCCCCCACAACTGGGGCCACCAGCAGGTGGGACAGTTTAGCAAAAAGTGTCACTCTAAACAGATGATCAGGGCTGTCATTTGTGTATAATTTTTTGGTGGGACTAAAAAGGTGGCTAGAGTTTAAAAAAAAGAAAAAAAAAAAAAAAACAAAGTACAGGCCAGGTGCCATGGCTTCCGCCTGTAATCCCAGCACTTTGGGAGGCCGAGGCAGGTGGATCACGAGGTCAATAAATCAAGACCAGCCTGGCCAACATGGTGAAAACCCGTCTCTGCTAAAAATACAAAACGTAGCCAGGCTGGTGGTGGGTGCCTGTAATCCCAGCTACTCGGGAAGTTGGGGCAGGAGAATCGCTTGAATGCGGGAATCGGAGGTTGCAGTGAGCCGAGATCGCGCCACTGCCTCCAGCCTGGTCGACAGTGAGACTCCCTCTCAAACAAAACTGTACAATGAAAAGGGAGAAAATGAAACAACGTGCCTTCTCGACAGAAAACAGAACTTCCACTTGCCCAAGGTCAGCAAAAACAGCAAACTAAAGCGAAACAACCCTCCAACATCCATCCAAAGTGAGGACTATTATTAGAAACTAAATCAGGCCACACCGAACTACGGTTTGTCACTGGAGAACCCATCCATTGAAGGGGTCGAGGCGGGTTTCTGGCCTCTGGAAAAGGCAATGCAGCGGGGCAGGCCAGGCCCGACTCAGCGCTCTGATGAGTATTGGGGTGGCCAGGCTTGACACCCGCACCCCTCTCTCCGGGCCAACCGCTCCCCTCCACATCCTCCCACCATCCTTCTGCTGTTCCAGATGTCGGGTTTACGGGGTGCCCAGACCCTGAGGGGAGTTAGAACACGAGTCGGAGCGGGAGCAGCCCCGCCTTCCCGCACCCCGCAGCGCCCAAGCTCCCGGCCGCCTGGGGTGCGACCCGAACCCGCCTTCCTGCCCCGCTCTAGGAGGTCTTCTTTGGAGGTGCCCCTAGAAGGAAAGATAGGTTCCCCGTGGGGCGGGAGCGCGCAGGGCTGGTGTTGAGAGGCCGGGGACCGGCAGGGGTTTGCAGGCCGAGGCGCGCGCCACGCACCCCACGGGAAACCCTGCGCTTCCCGGCGCCGTCTGACTGAAATCGGAGTTCCCAGCGTTGGCGACCTCGGGTTGGGTCGCCCCCCCCATTCCCGGGATTCCGCGGGGCGCGCAAGTGGCGCTCGGGGGCCACTGGGGCCACCACTTTCCCGAGGAGGCCCGACTCCAAACTTAAAAAAAAAACAAACTTTTAAACAAATTCAGTCTCCCAGGGCACAGCTACGTGAGCCTGGTGCCGCCTGTGCCCCGGGGGCGGAACCGCGGGGTTCTGGGTCCTGCCCCCCCTTGGGGCCGAGCTGGTCAGGCCACAGTGGCCGGGGGTCCCGACGCCCCCACCCTGTGTCGGGAGGAGCCTGCGTCGGGCTGGGACCCCCAGAGCGCAAGAAGCCGGGGGACCCCAGGGATCGCGCGCGCGCGCGACGGGCGGGGGGGCGCAGGAGGGACGCGAGCACCGGGCCGGCGCTCCTCCCGGGGAGTTTATTTAAAACTCGGAAGCCGGCGGCCGCGAGCCGGTTGTTTATGTAAACCCGGAAACGCCCCGGGGGGGCGGGGGCGGGGCGGGAACGGGGGAGGGGCGGGGGTCACGTTACGCGGAGGACGCGCGGCCAGCTCCGGGAGCGCTGAGCCCCGAGCCCCGAACCCCGGGCCGCGGCGACCTCCACCCGGCCCCGGCCCCGCCATGACGGGGCTGGAGGATCAGGAGTTCGACTTCGAGTTCCTCTTCGAGTTTAACCAGCGCGACGAGGGCGTCGCCGCGGCCGCCCCAGGTGGGTCCGGCCCGGAGGGCGCGGGGGGCGCGGCTGGTCCGGCTGTGCGGGGGGCGCGGAGCTGGGTCGGGGTTTGGGGGCGCCCAGGACTCCTCTGCGTCCTCGTCGCTCCCCCGGGACCCCAGGAGTCCCCGGCGCGCCCTGGGCAGAGGCGCCTGCGGCCGGGCGGGCTTTGGTGCGGGACGTCCTGGGCTCGGACATGGTTCCTCCCCGCGCTCGCGGCGGGGACCCGGGGAGAGGGTGCGTCCGGGGCACCGACGTGGACGGGGTCGTTCGGGACAGAGGGTCGGCGGCGCTGCCAGAGTGGGGAGGACCGCAACTCTCCCAGCCGACCTCCCCCAACCCCCCAGCCACCCTCCTGCCTCTTTCCCCGGGCCGCCACCCTCCTTCCCCCCCAGCGACCCTCCTTCCCCCCCAGCCACCCTCCCCCCTCTTGCCTGGGCCTGCCACCCTCCTTACCCCCCAGCTACCCTCCTTACCCCTCAGCCACCGCCACTCTCCCCCCTCTTTCCCGGGCCCACCACCCTCCTTCCCCACAGCTACCCTCCTTCCCCCCCCAGCTACTCCCCTTCCCCCCCAGCCACCCTCCCCCAGGCCCCAC
>CM052661.1:108259414-108275843 GCA_028533165.1 Leontopithecus rosalia
CTGAATTGAGTGGGCGCCCCTGGGCCTGGGCCCCTCTCCTGCTGCCCTGGGGGCTCTTCTGTCCAGGTCACCCCAGGCTGGTCCCCGTTCACCCCTGTCTGTGCCCATCCCTAAGGCCTCTGTCTGCTCTGCCCGTGCAGAGGTGAAGCCAGAGGAGCTTGGCAGGCAGGGACCTCCGTGTCTGTAGTGAGTGTCATATTTTCCGTATCATTCACTACTCTCTTTTAAAGAAGTCCGACATCTTCATTATTTCTCAAAAGAAGTGCTCCAACCAGACCCACGCTGCCTGCGGCCGGTGACCCAACACTCCCCAGATGTCTTCCTGCCCAGCCTGGATCCTAGGTGTTTGGGGTCAGTGGGAGCCAAGGCAGATGAGGGAGGGAGGGAGAGACCCACCCGAGGCCCTTCCCAGCCGGGCTGGCTGTGGTGCCGATTTCCAGAGCTGGTTCCGGTCCTCCCAGTCTTGAGCCAGGGCGTTTCAGCAGGGCCTTCCACCTGAGCATGCCACACGGGAGTGTCACCTACTCCTGACCTCTTTATGGGTGAAACTTGGCCCCACACAAGTGTGGCCACTGGGATGACCCTCTGGGATCTGTTGGGGCGGAGGTTGCCACGGCTTGTGCATGGTCCAGGGTCAGGTGGGATCTCCCAGTGCACTCCCCGCCCCGTCATTCACAGCGTGAATCACTGACCATGGGGCTGGGACAGGCACTGTGTGGCCAGAGCCCAGGACCTGCACCGGGTCAGGGCCTTTGGGACAGCGCACAGCACCCGCCACCCGGCCCGGCTGGAGATTTCACTGCTTTGCCTCCTGGAAGGAAGCGCAGGGGCCGGTTATCCCCACAAAGGGGGTCTGTCACCTCCAGGCTGGGCTCTGCCGCACTAGGCACTGTGTCTGGCTCAGGGCAGGTGCTGAGCGCACACTCAGTGGCAAGGGTGGCTTCCATGCCTCCGTGCTCAAGTGACTGTCACAGCAGTCGCAGCGGAAGGGTGCCGCTGGCCTCCTCCTGGGACAATGCCCACGAAACTCCAGGCTTATCCCAGAAAACACACAGGAGGTCAGTCCCTGTCCCTCGAGGCCTAGTCTCATGAAGGTGCCACAGTTTACACACCATTTTTGGGTGGGCGGGCTTCTTGCTGGCATCAGATGTGGGGACCCTGGTGAACTAGGGTCCCTCCTGACCCTGGAGCAGGGGGCCTCCTTCCAGGTGGGTTTAGGACACAGCCCTCCCCTGTCACCCGCCAGGCTCATTCTCCCAAAATGCTCCTTGATGGTTTTGATGGAGCAGAGCGAGTGAAGCCAGGAGCCTCACCCTCGAGGCACCCTGACCTCTGGAACTGCTCCGTTCCCTGGGAGCCCCACAGAGCCGGGCTGCTGTGAAACCTCTCTCTGCTGCGTCCTTGCCCCTCCAGAGACCTCCGTGGTTTTAGGCTTGAGGGGTGTGGGCTCTGAGCAGGAGAGGCCGGAGCTGAGAAGAGCCCCTTCCTCCTTTTATGTGTCAACAGGTTGCAAGTAAAAGTTATTTGTCTATCACGTATGTTGCATGTGCACGTTACGTGTTCCTGTGAGACACCGAGGCTTTCTCCTCTCTTTTTATTGCCACTATTACTGCATTTTGATGATTAATTATTCAATGATATTAATTATTTATATCACACTGTTAAATCATTACGTTAGCTCTCCAGCCTTTAACAGGTGATAGAAACTGCTTCACGTTGTTTTTGGAATGAGCCTGGATGTAAATGAATAAATGATTGAATAGTCTGAGATCAATTGCAAAGCCAGGCAGTGCTGGGTTTTATGGATTATACTGAGCACAGAAAGTCAAACTTTGTTGTAAAGGAAGGGCCAGCCCTGAGCCCCGGAGGCGGTCTGTAGGCTGGGTCCCCTGAGAAGGGTCTGTGCCCCTGGCAGAGCTGAGGGCTGCAGCCGCAGGGTGGGGTGTGTGGCTGGGAGCCTGCCCACGCGGCTGTGGCCCCACCCCTTCCATCTCGCCAGACTTAGGCACAGGTCTCACGTCTTCACTGGCGCTTTGAGGGAGGAGCTGTGTCTTGTGCTTATTTCGAAAGTGCTCAGCAGGTGCAAAGAATGGATAGTAAATAACCATTTTTGTTGGGACAGTGAAAAGAAAGTGTTGTAAATAATTTCCCAGGCGGGATGGGAGTGGCATTTGAGCTTCCAGAGCCTCCTGTGTCCACCAGGAGCAGGCCCCAGGCTTCCCTCTGCAGAGAGAGGCCCCGCTCCCTTCTGAGGCTCAGGAAATAGCGGCTTCACTGTCAGCTGGGAGGCGGGTGTGCCTGCTTCCCGCCCCAGGGCTCCTGTTTTCTAAGTTATTTTGGCCAGCCTGGCTGCTGCCAGCACTGTCGCCGTGGCAACTCAGAGGAAATTGGCCAAGGCCTGTGTTTGGGCTGGAGCTTCCCCGGCAGGCAGTCGGGGCCACCCTCCAAACCTCTGCTTACGCGGCTGGGGCATGCCATGGTTCATTTGTGGAAAGGGGACACCTTATGCAGAGATGGAGCTTTGGAAGTCTTTTATTCTCAAGTCTGTTTTCACCAAATAGGCTTTCTCTTCCCAAGCAGGGCCTGGGGTGCTCATGGCTGGTCAGGGGCTACAGCAGGAAACCTGTGGCTGGGACACCTGGTGCGCAGAGAGAGAGTTCCCAGGGCAGAGCTGAATTCAGGGGCAGCCTGGTGAGCAGAGAGGAGAGGTCCCAGGACAGAGCTGAATTCGGGGGAGGCCTGGTGAGCAGAGAGAGAGTTCCCAGGGCAGAGCTGAATTCGGGGGAAGCCTGGTGAGCAGAGAGGAGAGGTCCCAGGGCAGAGCTGAATTTGGGGGAGGCCTGGTGAGCAGAGAGAGAGGTCCCAGGGCAGAGCTGAATTCCGGGGAGGCCTGGTGAGCAGAGAGGAGAGGTCCCAGGGCAGAGCTGAATTCCGGGGAGGCCTGGTGAGCAGAGAGAGAGTTCCCAGGACAGAGCTGAATTCGGGGGAAGCCTGGTGAGCAGAGAGAGAGGTCCCAGGGCAGAGCTGAATTTGGGGGAGGCCTGGTGAGCAGAGAGAGAGTTCCCAGGGCAGAGCTGAATTGGTTTAGTGTTTGGGGAAAGCGTCCCTCCTGTTACCACGCACAGCTCACCCCCCTGAGGTTCCAGAGGTGTTTCATGGAGCGGGGAGTTCTCACACAGATTGAGATGTTTCAGTTCTGTGTCCCCCAGCTGGCCATTAGCAACTTGGATATTTTTTAATTCCTTGAAAACAGAGTTCAAAAAGGTGAATTCTCTTTAAATGACTTGTGCGTCCTCCCAGGGGGAATTTTTCGGTCCCTCTAAGGAAGATGTCCCACGCTGGGACCTGGCTGGAGGAAGGGCCTGTGTAGAGGCGATGGTGCGTGTTCATGGAACATGAAATACTCTGAAATACGGTGTGTTTGCACGGTGGTGAGGCCACCCAGTTTGCCTTTTAAATTTTCTCACTGGCAGATTGTTGGGGGAACGGCATCTGGGAAGCTGCTGCTGTCTGTCACGCCGCGGGCCTGGCCACGTCCCCGTGCCACTGTGCAGCAGCGTCTCAGGCCTGCTCAGCACAGCGCTTCCAAGCGCAAGCTCTTGCCATGTGTTGCTTCACTTCATTTTGTTTCCAGTACACACACAGTTGTCATCTAGCCTCACCACAGCAGCCTCCGTGGCGGTCTGGAGACGTGGCGGCAGTGCCCGGGGTTCCGCCGGCCTGGGGTTCGGCCCCAGCAAGGGCTGAACGGGTGTTTCTTAGAATGAAGAATAACGTCGTCTGTGATAGCGCCTCTCACAGTTTGTGCAAGATGAGAGGTCTGTGGTGGCCGGTGCCGGGACTCCTGTTGGCAGTGCTGGCATGATGCGGCATTGCAGAGCGTGGCTGTCCTGCCCGCCCACAGCGATGAACGGCTGTCTGGGCACTGTGTGGCGGCGTGAGGGGCAGGCGGCGTGAGGGGCAGGCAGCGTGAGGGGCAGGCGGCGTGAGGGGCAGGTGCCGGGGCCCAGCGGGGCAGGTCTGCCCACCCATGGGGTACCTGACCCCGGTACTTCATGGATTAATTCATGTCTTGACCCAATACGGTTTTTTTGTGGTTGTTCAGAAACGACAGAGGTGTGTGGTTCTCAAGTGAGTCGTTTCTCCGAGTGAGGCAGAGCACTTCTGCCAGCTCTGACATGGAACTTGTGTGCCTGGGCTTCTCCTGCTCCCCGCTTGGGCCTCCGTCCTAGCACCCTGAAACCACCTGTGTGTCGTGGGGTGTCAGATGGTGGAGCAAGCCGGTGAGGATCAGGGGCTCGGAAGTGGGGAGCCAGCGCGGGCATCGGAGGGGCCGCGCTGCTGCCGTGTGTTAAGGATTTCGAATGTGCCCTCCGTGAGAGTGGTTTGGAATCCAGCTCTGTCTCCTGCTCGCCTGCACCGTAGTTTGTAGTTTAATGAACCAGGCTCTCGGGCACCACCAGCCAGGGGGTGCAGACGCCCAGCTCTGTAGCCACCGTCTGGCGAGACGCAAATCAGCCCAAGCCGCTTAGGATTGTCAAGAAAGTTCCTGGGAATATTTTCTTCCCATGTACATGTGACCCTTTGAATAGCTAAATAACGCAGATTTGAATACGGTTTAGGTGGGTCATAAAGCCAAATTCATTGGGAGCTGGGAGGGGCGGGGAGGGAGGGAGGGCTCACAGCCAGCGGGCCCAGTGCGTGGGCTCGGCCTCTGGGGGCAGCTTGACCCCCACCTTCTCCTGTTGTAGGAAGAAGAAGCTATCCACGGCCAGCCCTCCAGGGACCTGGGCAAGGGACCCTCGTGGAATTCAGGCATTTGAGCTTTCTTTTCGTCATTTGTTTAATTAGAGGAAACTCATGCTCAGATGAGCCCTTTTCATTTTTCAATAAAGGCTTTATGGTGTTTCTTTGCTTCGTTGAATGAGGTTTTATTGCAATGCTTTAGTTTCAGTAAAGGCCCCCAGTGCCCCGGGCATCTGCAGCCTGGCGGCATGCACTTCCTGCTCTGGCTGCCGGAGTCTCCTCCTCTTCCTCACTTCCCCTCACGCCAGTCAGGGCCTTCTCCCACAGCCCCAGATGACCTGCAACAGAGACCCGTCAGGCCCGCCTCTCCTTCCTTGCCCGGTCCATCGAGAACCTTCCAGTGATTGGCTGTTGCACCCCATGGGGCCCAGCTCTGGGCTCCGTCACTGCCGGGAGCCCAGTTCAGGGCTGAGTCCTGTGGGAGGGTGCGGGGAGGCCCCACGACTTGCTCTGTTAATTGCTAGGGGTTTAAACAGTGCTTCGGAATTACCTTCCTCTCAGCACACGGTAGCTCAACTGTGGGATCAGCTGTGTCTTCGAAACAAATACTCTTTTCATTGGGAACAGGAAGCCTAGGAATCTGGACATTCATCAGCTGCAGTTAAGCCTGCTTCCAGGTCTGGGCAGTGAGGGGAAGTGTGTGGAGCAGGTGGGCCTGGAGAGCCAGCGGGAGGCCACGGATGCCTCCGGGAGGAAGTCGGGCTGTGGGAGCGAGGCTGGGCCCTGTGATGGGACCCACCGCCCTGGTGTCCCTCAGCTCACTGGTTGTGCTGTTGGCTCTCCTGGAGTTGGTGACTGGTTTGAGACGAATGCTCATTCCCAATGCACTGTGATGTTTCTGCTCCAACAGGAGAAAGGGCTTCTAGACACGTTAGTGGGGCCAGCACTAAGTGTCTGTAACGTGGGCAGCTGGAAGGAAGCATTTTTGGCTAAAGTACGGCTTTCAGACAGTGTTTGGTGACAATGCAGAGTAGCAAACAGGTGGCCGTGTGGCACCCCGATCGGAATCCCAGGAGCCACAGGCCTGCACTTGGCAAAAGCCCCTTGCGGGTCCCTACCTTGCCTGCCTTCCGTCCACCTGTGTCCCTGAGCTTCCCAGGAGACCCTAGTGTAGGGCTGAGCATTCTGCTTAGCTCTCAGTCCTCGGTGCCTATATGGGGGGTTACCCACACCTAGCTGCAGGGTCTCCCAGGGCTCCGAGGGCCTCCTGCAGTGCTGAGCACTGGGCTAATGGCAGGACTGGCCTGGCACGGGCACTCGGATGTGTGGGGCACCGGGCACAGGAGGACCTGCCGTGTGGCCAGTTGTCCAGTGGGTCTGAAGCAGCCGGGTCAGGGTTTGCACAGGACACAGAGGAGCCGCTGTGACGCCCAGGCGGAGCTCTCAGAGGACTGCAGCTTGCCCGACCGGATCCCCTGAGGGGTCACCAGCAGGTCCGAGGCCTTCAAGCTTCCTCGGAAGCCTTCCTTCTCCAGGAAGCCACTCTCCAGGCTCATTTTTACAGGGACAGTCATCTGAGTCTCAGCATTTGGCCTGAAGTGTCCCATGAGTGTGGAGCCTGGGGACAAGCTGGATACAGTGGACGTGGGGGCATCATCCCCAGAGCGGGCATCTCAGGCTGGGGCACACCCCGGGGAAGCTGTGTGTCCTTACCAGAGGCCCGGCTGGGTGCTGGCATTGGTGTCAGGACACCTGGCTCCAGCTCCACCCCCCGTCTCCACCAGTGGCTCTGAGGAAAGAAAGTCCTCCTAAATTAATTTATTTATTCATGTATTGATTTTTGAGACAGAGTCTTCCTGTATTACCCAGGCTGGAGTGCAGTGGTGCTATCTCAGCTCACTACAGCCTCTGCCTCCCAGGCTCAAGCAATTCTCCTGTCTCAGCCTCCAGAGTAACTGGCACTACACGCACCTGCCACCACGCCCGGCTAATTTTTGATATTTTTTTAGAGACGAGGTTTCACCCTGTTGCCCAGGCTGGTCTCGAACTCCTGACCTCAGGTGATCCGCCTGCCTCGGCCTCCCAAAGTTCTGGGATTGTAGGTGTGAGCCACTGCGCCTGGCCACTTCCTTGATTGACTATTCCTGCCCTCTCTCTCCCGGGTGTGCAGGAGGAGACTGTACGGCTCCTGTCTCCTTGAGGGAATTTCTTTATGATGGGGAGGGCGGGACTTGGGCCTGGCCAGCACCATCCCCAAGGCGCTCAGTCTCAGCTAAGGGCGCAGACATCCTGAGCAGGGTTCGGCTCGCACCCCGAGAGCGTCTGTGCACCTGTGCAGTGTGGCCCTGTCGGACTTGTTTCTTTCTCTCTGCCATGGCTCTGCCCCCCGAGTGTCTGGAATTTCCAGAAGGCAGCTGTGACCCCTGGGGTGGGGGCCACGTTGTGTCCTCTTGCAGGCTGCCGTGCCATGTTTCCCACCTCCCTGGGTGCAACAGCGATATCTGTTAGTAAATACGCTGGGGTTTGAGTTGGTGTTTTGAGACCCCAGGTTTTCCTGGCGTTCGTCCTTGCTGGTTTCTGAACCATGACTTAGCAGAAAGTCAGCAGTGTCCTTGAATAAAGTATCTTCAAGCCTGTGAACTTACACCGGGAGGTGGATATAGAATCTCCACGTGCTTCTCTGTATTATTTAGAGGCCTGGGAATACTCATCTCTAGGCATGAATTGTAAGGCTCCAAGGTGTTATAAAAAGTCTTTTCCAATCAAATCCAGAAGCACGTCTTTCCTGTTAAAATTAGGAATTTCCCTTATAATGATTTTAAAAATATTTTATTGAGTGTAATTAACACATAATGATTCTTAGATCTAGCTGTGTACTAGAATCTTCTGTTTTGTTTTAAAAGATGGATTCCTAGGCCATGAGACACTATCAGAATCTCCATGAGAAGGATTTCAGAGTCTGTGTTTTCATCCATTCCTTGAGATGTTTTCTACATAGCTGGTGATTAGGGCACCTTGACAGGAACAAGCCTATTAAAATTTCTTTACATATCTAGGTCCTTAGATCTAAAATACATCCTTCTCTCCATCCATCCATCATCCAACCATCTGTCCATCTACCCATCATCAAACCATCCATCATTCCTTCACCTCTGTTCATCGTCCATCTAGCCATTATCCATCCACCCATCATCCCTCTGTCCCCATCCATCATCTTTTTCATTCATCATCTATCCATCCATCCATCCATCATCCATCCATCGTTCATCTGTCAACCCTCCATCCCCTATCCATCTCCATCCATCCATCTCTCCATCATCCATCCATGATCCAGCATCATCCATCTATCCGTCCATCATCCATCCATGATCCAGCATCATCCATCCATCCGTCCATCATCCATTCATGATCCAGCGTCATCCATCCATCCATCTTTCCATCCAGCATCATCCATCCATCCATCCATCTGTCCATCATCCACCCATGATCCAGCGTCATCCATCCATCCATCTCTCCATCATCCACCCGTAATCCAGCATCATCCATTCATCCATCTCTCCATCATCCACCCATGATCCAGCATCATCCATCCATCATCTGCCCTCTCATTATCCATCCATACATCCATCTCTCCATCATCCACCCATGATCAAGCATCATCCATCCATCCATCTGTCCATCATCCATCCATGATCCAGCATCATCCATCCATCTATCTTTCCATCCAGCATCATCCATTCATCCATCCATCTGTCCATCATCCACCCGTGATCTAGCATCATCCATCCATCCATCTCTCCATCATCCACCCATGATCCAGCATCATCCATCCATCCATCTGTCCATCATCCATCCATGATCCAGCATCATCCATCCATCTCTCCATCATCCTCCCATGATCCAGCATCATCCATCCATCCATCTCCATCGTCCACCCATGATCCAGCATCATCCATCCATCATCTGCCCTCCCATTATCCATCCATACATCCATCTCTCCATCATCCACCCATGATCCAGCATCATCCATCCATCCATCTGTCCATCATCCACCCATGATCCAGCATCATCCATCCATCATCTGCCCTCCCATTATCCATCCTTTACCCATCTGCCCATCCATCCATTATTCCTCCATTCCCCATCCATCTATCCACCCATCCATCCATCCATCCATCCATTCATTCATCTACCATTTATTATGCCTCCATCCATCCGTCCACCCACCCGTCCACCCATCCATAATCCGTCTATTCACCCCTCATTCCTGCCTTGTTCATCCATCCACCTACCCTCCATCGACCCTTCACCCCCGATCCATCATTATCCATCCTTTCTTTACCTGTCCGTCTACCTTCTATCGTCCACCACCCAGCAGCCATCCATCCGTTAAACAAAAGGAACACTTAGAGCTGGGCGCAGTGGCTCACGCCTGTAATCCCAGCACTTTGGGAGGCCGAGGCGGGTGGATCACAAGGTCAAGATATCGAGACCATCCTGGTCAACATGGTGAAACCCTGTCTCCACTAAAAATACAAAAAATTAGCTGGGCATGGTGGCTCGTGCCTGTAATCCCAGACACTCAGGAGGCTGAGGCAGGAGAATTGCCTGAACCCAGGAGGCGGAGGTTGCGGTGAGCCGAGATCGCGCCATTGCACACCAGCTTGGGCAACAAGAGCAAAACTCTGTCTCAAAAAAAAAAAAAAGGAACACATTTTAGGATGTGCCAGGCACAGTCTTTGGCTCTAAAGCCAGTGGTGAGCCGGGGTAGAGTAAGGCCGTCCAAATGCTCTGCCCATGGAACTGAGGTTTCTGTTGTCAAGAGTGTGAGGTGAACGGGTGAAAACGTGAGATTGTGACACACATCAGAGAAAACGTCAGCTGGAGGATGGCCTGAGTGTTGGGTTTGGGTGTTACATGAAGAGGGTGGTTGCAGAGTGGAGAAGCCCGTGAGGACCGGGCCGCGTCTCTCTGGGAGGGACATTCAGAGACCCTGCTGCTGTGGGAGAGGAGGGGAGGTGAGCAGCGAGGGCTCAGGGGACTTGTTGGCCGGGTGGGACCGGGGCTGTCACTCACACTCGCCTGGAGCCGTCGGGCAGTGGGGTCTCAGGGACGTTTGCCGGCCCGCACCTTGGGGGCCGAGGCTCCCCGGCCATTGGCTGAGGCCTGGGGCTGCCGGCTGGTCCTGAGTCCGTGGGTTTCTGCTTTGCGATGCCCAGCCCCTCATGCCACCATCTGCTTCTTTTTCTCTCTAGAACACTATGGCTATGCGCCCTCCAGCGTCGGCCCTGCCCTGAGGCTGCCCACAACACACTCCACCCTGCCGGCCCCGTGCCATGACCTTCAGACCTCTACCCCGGGCCTCGTCCTGCCTGCGGAGCACCCCGCAGGGTACGGGGCAGCCCTGGACGGCGGGCCTGCCGGCTACTTCCTGTCATCCGGCCATGTCAGGCCGAACGGGGCCCCCGCCCTGGAGAGCCCGCGCATCGAGATCACCTCGTACCTGGGTCTGCACCACAGCAACAACCAGTTTCTCCACGACACGGAGGTGGAAGACGTCCTCCCCAGCTCCAAGCGCTCCCCGTCCACGGCCACGCTGAGCCTGCCCGGCCTGGAGGCCTACAGGGACCCCTCCTGCCTGAGCCCGGCCAGCAGCCTGTCCTCCCGCAGCTGCACCTCCGAGGCCTCCTCCTATGAGTCCAGCTACTCGTACCCATATGCGTCGCCCCAGACGTCACCGTGGCAGTCTCCCTGCGTGTCCCCAAAGACCACAGACGCCGAGGAGGGCTTTCCCCGTGGGCTGGGGGCCTGCATGCTGCTGGGCTCCCCCCGGCACTCGCCCTCCACCTCCCCGCGTGCCAGTGTCACCGAGGAGAGCTGGCTGGGCACTCGCTCCTCCCGGCCCGCGTCGCCGGGCAACAAGAGGAAGTACAGCCTCAACGGCCGGCAGCCACCATGCTCGCCCCAGCGCTCGCCCACGCCGTCCCCGCACAGCTCCCCACGGGTCAGCGTGACCGACGACTCGTGGCTGGGCAACAGCACCCAGTACACCAGCTCGGCCATCGTGGCCGCCATCAACGCGCTGACCACTGACAGCAGCCTGGACCTGGGCGACGGCGTCCCCGTCAAGTCCCGCAAGACCGCCCTGGAGCAGCCGCCCTCGGTGGCGCTCAAGGTGGAGCCCGTCGGGGAGGACCTGGGCAGCCCCCCACCCCCGGCTGACTTTGCGCCCGAAGACTTCTCTTTCCAGCACGTCAGGAAGGGTGGCTTCTGCGACCAGTACCTGGCAGTGCCGCAGCACCCATACCAGTGGGCAAAGCCGAAGCCCCTGTCCCCCACGCCCTACATGAGGTGAGCCGGTGGCTGGGCGGGCATTGCGTCTGTGGGCCGTGACTCGGGGCTGGGGGTAGGTGGTCCTCCTGGAGCTGGGAGGGAGGGTCTGCCCGTGTCGGCCTCCTGCTCCTGTGGCCTGAGACTCGGGGCCTGGGGGGCAGGTGGTCCTCCTGGAGCTGGGAGGGAGGGTCTGCCCATGTCTGCCTCCCGCTCCCGCAGCCATCTCCCCATGAGCCTCGACCCATCTGCGTGTTTCCATCCGTAGTCTCCCTTCCTCTCGGATCAGGCCCTGCTGATGGCCTCGTGTTGCTCAGTCTCTGCAAAGACCCGTTTCAAATACAGTGGCCCTGCTGGCAGTCAGGGCTTCCACGTGGGAATTCCGTGAGCTGCCATCCGCCCCTAAGGAGGACTCACACACAGTTTCTTCCTCAGGGAATCCATTGTGGGTACCCCCGCCAGTAATTGCCATCCCTGGCTCCGGTGCAGATGGGGTCCCAGAGCACCCAGCCCACCACGCTTCAGAACGGCAGGGCCGCCTGCTCCCCGGAGACTCCAGCCTCCAGTGGGTCTCGGCTGTCAGTTTTCTTTCAAACAGTGTGAGGGGCTGCTGGGACGCCCTCCGCCGCGTCCACCACGTCACCAGCCCAGTGTTTTTATCTTTAATGAAACAGCTTCCCCAGCAGGTGGGCTGCGAGTGACCCCTGAGAGTGATTTCTGCTCCGGGATTTTTATCTGAGGCATGGAAACGTCCGCGCAGGTGGCCAGGGGCAGCGCCCTGTGGCCTGTGACGTCAGGGCTGCCACTGTGTCCTCAGGAAGAGGCGTTTGCCACATGCAGCCCGGGGCATTCCAGGCTGGGCGCTTTCCTGTTTTTTTTTCATTCCTCCCCACCCCCAACTCCTTTTTTATTAGCGAGCAATCGGGAGGTGGGTCCAGGCAGTGGAGAGGGCAGGTGCAGCTCCAAGTTCTGCAGGGTGAGGAAGGCAGGCCTGAGGGTGCTCCCCCAGCTCTGCAGGGTGAGGAATGCAGGCCTGAGGGTGCTCCCCCAGTTCTGCAGGGTGAGGAAGGCAGGCCTGAGGGTGCTCCCCCAGTTCTGTAGAGTGAGGAAGGCAGGCCTCAGGGTGCTCCCCCAGCTCTGCAGGGTGAGGAAGGCAGGCCTGAGGGTGCTCCCCCAGCTCTGCAGGGTGAGGAAGGCAGGCCTGAGGGTGCTCCCCCAGCTCTGCAGGGTGAGGAAGGCAGGCCTGAGGGTGCTCCGGGAGGAACGGTCCCTGCTCTAGCCCAGCTGGAGCACGCCTGGAAGAGTCAGAGCAGCAAGCAGGTAGCGCAGCTCCAGGCTGGGAATGAACCCAGCTAACCCTCTCTGAAGGCTTGTGGCAAGAGAGCAGTGTGAGGCCGATGCTGCCTTTCCACTGCCATGGCGCTGAGAATCGCCATCAGCTGGGCTTTCAGGAAAAGCAAGGACGACCGTGGGTTTGTCATGACCTGCAGTGGGCGCATTTACCTTTCCATCCCGACTTCTGCTTTGAATGCTCTAAGGTTTAAAAGGCTGGCATATTCCTAGGTTATCATCAAAACGAGCCTATGTCAGGACCTGTATTTAATTTAAAAATTCCATCCAGTTGGAGGCACTGGGAAAATTTAAGGCCTGTTTTTGCCTCTGTTCTATCACTGTAACTGTCTAAGTACATGTAAAAGTGCCGTGGTGTGGACTCTCCAGCAGCCACACACATTGCGCCTCACGGCCTCCGAGCTTGGGGACAGTGACAAGCTCATCCAGCACCACGGAGCTCGATGGAATTTGCGAGAAAAGGGAAGGGACATCATGGAGGTGTAACTGGGACTCGGTGTGAGGTGGGTCTTAGCGCGGTTGTGAACCTCTGGGTGGAGCCTGGGGCCGCCCTCACGCGGTCCTGCAGACGCGTGGATTTTCTCAGGGTCCTGAGACGGGAAACTGAGACCCAGGGCTGAACTTTAGGAGGCCGTGAGGGAGCATCTGCGGCCCCTCTCCCTTGCTCGGAGACGCCGGCTTCTCCCCGCGACGGCTCACCTCGCCGTCCCCGTGCGTGTCTGTGTCCAGATGTCTCCTTTTGTGAGGACACTGGTCCTGCTGGCTTGGCCACCCTGATGACCTCGACTGCTCTGTAAAGGCCTCTCTCCACACGGCCTCGGTGGGCAGGACTCCACCAAGGGGGTTTGCGGGGACACCATTCAGCCCTCATCCCCCGTCTTACTGTCCCGGTGAAAATGGTACGCAGCGTTTGAAACGCAGGCCCATCCCGGTTCCTTCTTGGTCTCCTGGGAGGCAAGATGTCCTCGGGATGCTGTGCTCTGGCGGCCGCAGCCCCTGCTGCCATCTCCGGCCTGCATTTGGTGCGGAGGTTGGAAAGCATAGGTGCCTGGGAGTTTCAGCAAGGATTGCGCCGCCACGTGACCCACTTAGCTTTATCTGCGGGCTGCAGCAGCCCCGTTAGGTGTGGTGGCCGAAACGTTCCTGAGCATTAACACAAACAAAACTTGGCCAGTGAGTCCCAGACTCGCCTCTGGGGTTTGCGGCTTCCCTTTTCTCACTGTTCTGTTCCACATCAAAATATGTTTCCAGCGACCTCGTCAGCGGTGCCCTGGGCAGCTGGAAGCCACGGCATAAATGAAATGTTAAGTTTCTTGCCGGGGAGGTGGAGGGGCCCAACTTCCTTCCCCAGGAACGCCTCTCCCTGGTCACACACCAGGCTCTGGGGCCATGCAGCTGGAAAGCTGTATTTTTTTTTATCTCCAGAGCTTGGGGTGGAGAATGTGTAATGTGCCCATCTTCCCCCTACTGTGGGGCAGAACCTGCTCCATGAGGCCTGTCCCGATGCCAGAGGGAGCTGGTTAGTGAAGTGTGCCATGCGCATCCTTTCCTGAGGGCCTTCAGGGTTCTGGACTGTTGCCCTTTGGGGCGTCTGTGGCTTGTTCAGCATCTGTGGCTCTGGTCCTGTGCAGGGTCCTCTGATAGGCCCACGATGGTCAAAGCACGGTACTGAATTCCTGCTGCAGTTGAAGGAATGAGAATGTTTGCGAAGGTAGAAGGAGTGGGGGATGGACACTTGATGGTTTTAGCATCTGGAGCTGTTTCAGAGTCCAGTGGAGTGATGTGTCTATTGTCAAAGCTTGGGGGGACAGGCACGGGAACCACAGGCCACTGCCAGACCCCTAAAAATCAGAATGTTAAGCTGTGCACTCTGGCATCAGAAAGGAGTAGGCTTTCTTCCCACCTGGCTTCTTTCCAGGGGTAATGGCGGCGATCCTAGCAGGTGGCCTCCCAGGGCACCTCTCTGTGTGCCACCGAGGGTGCGAGGAGGCGCTGCTGGGCTGCGTCTGGAGGAGGCCAGGGCGAGAGTGTGCGTCCAGCGCTGTGTGGGTTCTTTGTGAATCGTGCTTCTCAGATGGTGGCTTTTGAAGATTCCATGTTGACCACAGGAGCTGAAGCCTGCATGGCTGCCTCCTTACTTTGGTCCTTTGCCGTCCGGCTGCCTCGCCTGGCTGCCTGCCACGTGCGTCCCTGACCAGGTCGGTCTGTGCCGGTATCTGCTCCTCCTTCGGCATCGGCTTCTGGAGAGCTTCCCCAAACCCGTCTGCACGTGTCTCACTCTGCATCCAGTCTCTGAAGCTGCCTTTATAGAGGCAAAAGGTTGTAGAGAATTGAGACTTAAAAAGAAACTAGTTGTGGAAAGGCAGTTCAGTTCATTTTAACGGAACCTGTGTGCAATTTTAACGGCACGAATTCAGTTTCTCCACCTGAAACATTGCTTTTTAGATCGAATGGTTTAGAAGTTAAATTTCTAGGGGGCGAGGTCAACTGATGAACAGGGTTTCCTTGGAGCCTGCTTGTTTTTGTCGATGGGAGTAGCTGAGGTTGATGCCGTGATGTCTCTTCGAACCTCTTTATCTCAGATGTCGTTTCTTTTAGGTTTTGGGCTGCAGTATTGAAGATTTTAGCAACAGCAGTCATTTTTCTACTATGCCTAGTATTCGTTTGGAAAGGTCTGAGGAAACCACACTTGCATTTCGTAAGGCATCTTCAGCCTCAGCGTTGAGTGGAATCTGTAATAATCCCGCAGTAGATGAGGACCCTGCCAGGCTCAGCAGCCCTGTCCCCTGCGTTGGAATTTCCTCCCCGCCTTGCTCTTGTGGCTCTGGCGTTAGGGGTTTGGGCTTGGCAGGTGTGGGGGATGGTGCAGGCTTTCCAGGGCTCCCAGACCCTGTAGTGGGGGCCGTCTGGGCTCTTGTGCCGGACCGTCCAGACCTCCGTGTCCCTGGATGCTGGTGGGCCCTGTGGGGTGAGAGACACAGTCTCTAAAGCATTATGCTGAGCCCTGGTGTAGCAGAACACATAAGGCGGTGGCTGTGGGACCTTCCCGAGCTTCCCGCTGCTGTCACCTCCCGGGAAGATGGTTAGCTAAGAAACCGAAGGTGTGGGGTTACCCCGTGGTTTGTAAAACGCTGGCACAGGCTGCAACGGCTCAAAACCAACTTCCACTGTTTCTCCCTGTAAAGCTCTTCCGTTTCCAGGGAGGGAAGCCGCCCCACAGCCATCCTCAAAGCCCATCACTCTGGATCTGGTTCCTCCTACGTCTGTCCGGGGTGTCAGCTCCCCACCCCCCCCCACCCCGCACCCTGTCCTGCTGTTTCCTCCTGGCTCCTGGCATGCATGTTGGGCCCTGTGCCGTCTCTGGTCCATCCTGTGGGTGCTGCGCCAGGCTGGCTCTGAAAGGTCTTGAAGAACTGGACGGCTGAGGTGTGGCCCTGCCCCTCCCTTGCATTTACAGTGGCAGCTCTGGAGCCTGCATTTGGCTAAGCAGGACCTCGGGTGACTCGCAAAAACCTGACAGTCCACAGGAAGCTCTCAGCTATGGGGGAGATAGGCTGAGGGGGAGATGGGAGATGATGGGAGTTGGGAGATGATGGGAGACGGGAGATGATGGGAGATGAGAAATGATGGGAGATAATGGGAGACGGGAGATGATGGGAGATGGGAAATGATGGGAGATGATGGGAGATGATGGGAGGTGAGAGATGATGGGAGATGGGAGTTGATGGGAGGTGAGAGCTAATGGGAGATGGGAGATGATGGGAGATGGGAGGTGGGAGATGATGGGGGATGATGGGAAATGGGAAATGAGGGAGATGGGAGATGATGGGGGATGATGGGAAATGGGAAATGAGGGAGATGGGAGATGATGGGAGATGATGGGAGCTGATGGGAGATGGGAGATGATGGGAGGTGAGAGATGATGGGAGATGGGAGATGATGGGAGATGGGAGGTGAGAGATGATGGGAGATGGGAGATGATGGGGGATGATGGGAGATGGGA
>CM052661.1:108276343-108298187 GCA_028533165.1 Leontopithecus rosalia
GCCTCCCTCCACCCCAGGTCTCCCTCCCCCCGACATTCCCACCTGCCCGTGAGCCGCCTCCGTCCACCCCACGCCTCCCTCCACCCCAGGTCTCCCTCCCCCCGACATTCCCACCTGCCCGTGAGCCGCCTCCGTCCACCCCACGCCTCCCTCCCTGCATGCTCACAGCTGAGTCCACATCGAATAAATTTGGCCTCAATCATTCTCTTCACCCATCATGTCACCATGTAAGTGCTGAGGTCAGCATAGGAGCTAGAAACATTGTAGCATGTAGGAAACTCGGTGGCGTTTATACCTCGGCAGCGGAATAATACATTTGGTTTAGTTGAGGTTGAGGCAAAGAGAGGTCATTGTTGTGACAGGTTCCGCACCGTGCCGGAGGCAGAAGGCCCAGGCCCCCCGACCGCGAGGTATTTAGTCGCTTTTCCTAAAGTGAATCGTGTTTTAAATAATAGATGTTCAGGTTCGACCTTAAATAGTCCCATTTTCACGGAAATGGCATTTTTGTAAGGAACGCAGTTGCACCCTGAATCCACAGCGTTCATGTGCCATCAGAGAACTGCCACAGGAGAGTCCTGGGGAGTTTAAATCGGAGTTTTTAAACCACGTGACCCGGGCCAGGCCCTCGGAGCTGCCCGTGCCTCTCCCCCGCCCCCAGAGGGGGTTTTGGTCAGAGACCGTTTACATATGTTTTCTACGTGAGTTAAATATTCAGGTGCCAAGTCTTGGAAAACGGAATGCTGTGTGCAGGATCTGCCTCCTAATCCGTCTCTGCTTTTCTTTTTACACTTCCCGTCCTAAAAGTGAGTCCTGCAGAGAGTCCAGGCTTCTCAGAAAGTTCAGGAAGCAGGCACAGGCTGGCCTTGCCCTCCCCGGGAGCTGAGGGCCTGGACGGGCAGGTCCTAGTTCCCTGCCCTGATGGTTTGCGTGGAGACACTGGTGTGTGCATAGGGAAGAGAGTCTCTTGTTGGGAAGGGAAACGCGTTTGTCCTGCAGTTACGCAGCCTTGGCAGGAATCCCTTTGTAATGTGGGTGGCCTTCGTCACAGACTCCTGCGGGTGCTATGCACATCACAGCCATGTCCCCGTCCCCGTCTCTGGCCTCCCCAGCGTGTTCCCATGTGGCCCCCGTGCACATGGCAGTGTCCTTGTCCCCATCTGTGGTCTCCCCACCGCGTTCCCACGTGGCGCCCAGGCACATCACAGCCGTGTCCTCGTCCTCGTTTGTGGCCTCCCCGCCTTGTTCCCATGTGGTACCTTCACACATCCCAGCTGTATCCTCGTCCCTGTCTGTAGCTTCCCCATCACGTTCCCACGTGGCACCCATGCACATCGCAGCCGTGTCCTCGTCGTCTGTGGCCCCCCACCACGTTCCCACGTGGCTCCTTCATTTGGCCTTGGGCTTTGTGTTTCAGACCCCAGATGTCCCTCTGTTGTCTCAGCCGGGGTCCGGGTCCGAGCCCTGCCTATCAGTCTGGGACTGGTGGTCAGGCCCTTGGTGACAGCAGCCAGAGCTTCACTGCAGCCTCCTCCTGGGGGGCTCTGAGTTCAGCTGCTGGGGATACTGGCTTGTTCTTGACTGTAGTGACCGCAGGGAGGCTGAGGCTGAGCTGGAGCCGTGGAGCAGGGGCCATCTTGCCACCTGCCCGGGCCCCTCCAGGACCATCTCCCCTCTGCCCACTGACCTCTGAGAATCTGCCGTGCTGGGGGCCAGGGCCCATCCCCTGCAGTCTGTGAGGAGCAGCCCCCGTCCCGGGCTCCTCACCTCCCCTGAGGCTTGCTGGCCCCGTGCAGACGTCTGTGCGTTCAGTGGCATCCACTGTATTTTCCTGTGGCCAGGACGTGCCTACAGGAGTGTGGGATTCACCGCTTCACGTGGTCGCTCCGCTGCGGCTGCCATCTGTTTTCAGAGACTTTTAAACTAGTTTAGTAAGAACATCAACCACAAACGTTCCCAGGATGGGGCTTCCCAGGGAGGGCGGTTCCCGGGCCAGTCATTGCCACAGGCCTTGCACGGACCTGATAATCTCAGGGCTCCAAGGCTGGGGCTCACCGGGGCACACTCTGGGGACACAGATGGAAAGGTGCTCTGAGCGAGGGGTGCTCTGGGAGGCCCCGCAGCGTAAGCTATGACCCCACAGCCTCACTCTAGGCCTCTGTGCTGCTTTGAGAAGCAGACGTTCTTGTTCCCACCCAAACTTGCCTCTTGCAAATAGAATCACGCTGTGGTGATTGTAAATGGTGGCAGTTGTAAAAATGACTCAGTGTCGAAGGCGGACCCGGGCGTGTGGAGCGGAGGATGAGGGGAGAGGGAGCGGTGCTGCACTGGCATTTACCTCTCAGATGCCACAAGCGACTCGTCCTGCAGAGCAGCTGGTCCTAAACAGTGTGCGCCCGGCTGAGAGGCTCACGCCTTCCCAGAGGCGGGAGCAGGGCCTGGCCACCCGCATCCTGGAGGACGACCCGGGCCGCTCCATTTGCCTGGGTCTTATCCAGCCCTGTGGGTTTTGAGCCTCACACACACAGCGCTGGTCGAGAAGCTGTGAGCGGCTCCGTGGGTGGTGTGGGCCATAGACGCCTCCATGCATAGTTGCCCTGGGCAGTGTCTGCTGCCCGTGTCCACCTCTGGACACCAGCTGCTTGGCTGCCCGGATGGCGTTGAGTACTCCCCTGCCTCTGCAGGAAGAGAGGTGCAGCGGGCCATCAAAAAGGGCCCGTGGTGCCGTGTGTGTGCACACGCAGCGTGGCGTCCACTGATGAGGAGCAGGAGTTGTGTGCTACCCAGTTCCAGGTTACTGGACCACAGGAACGTGGGTCATGTCCTGTGGGGCCTCGTCTGGATTTATTTGTGAAGCAAGGCCTTGCACGTGGCTCAGCGTGGACGTAGCTTTCCTGCACTCACTCCCCCACCAGCTTCACCATGGCCTTGGCATGGGGCACACACATGCTCCCCACCAGCTTCAGGTGGCCTTGGCGTGGGCATTGCACACGCTCTCCCGGCAGCTTCACTGTGGCCTTGGTATGGCCTGCACAGGTGTGCAGTAAGCATGTGTGCCGTGCTCCATGTGCCACCCATGCCCATGCATGTGAGAGCTCACGGGGGTGTAGCGGTGTGTGTGCACAGGATAGCGCACAGCAGTGTACGGGTGTATGTGCACACAGGAGTGCATGGGAGCGCACAGGTGTGTGTGAGCACAGGAGAGCACACGGGAGAGTACGGGTGGGTGTGTGCACAGGATAGCGCACAGCAGCGTACGGGTGTGTGTGCACACAGGAGTGCATGGGAGCAGACAGGTGTGTGTGCGCACAGGAGAGCGCACGGGAGCGTACGGGTGTGTGTATGTGTGCAGAGCGCATGGGAGCGTATGGGTGTGTACAAGCACAGGAGAGCGCACGGGAGCGTACGGGTGTGTGTGCAGAGCGCACGGGAGTGTATGGGTGTGTGTGCACAGGAGAGCACACGGGAGCGTACGGGTGTGTGTGCAGAGCGCACGGGAGTGTATGGGTGTGTGCGCACACAAGAGAGCGCACGGGAGCGTACAGGTGTGTGTGTGCAGAGCGCACAGGAGCATACGGGTGTGTGCACGCACAGGAGAGTGCATGGGCGCGTACAGGTGTGTGTGCAGAGCGCACGGGAGCGTACGGGTGTGTGCACACACAGGAGAGTGCACAGGAGCGTACAGGTGTGTGTGTGCACAGGAGAGCGCATGGGAGCGTACGTGTGTGTGTGCACAGAGTGCACGGGAGTGTATGGGTGTGTGCGTATGTGTGTGTATTTGAAAGTGGCAACAGGTGTTTAAAGCCTAGACCTCAGTTGCCAGGACCATAGGTTAACAAGGCATTTTCTGCTTTAAAAATACACTAGTATACATCACAGAGAAATAAAAAGGGGGCCAGGGAAGGGACGCAGGCCTGGAACCTGTGCAGGCTCTTTCTGTGCGCTCTGGTGACTCGCGGCAGTCCGTTTGTTCGGTGCTGAGCGGGTGTTCTGTTCTCTCACCAGCTCCATGGCTACTTGGAGAACGAGCCTCTGATGCTGCAGCTGTTCATCGGGACGGCGGATGACCGCCTGCTGCGCCCGCACGCCTTTTACCAGGTGCACCGGATCACAGGGAAGACCGTGTCCACCACCAGCCACGAGGCCATCCTCTCCAACACCAAAGTCCTGGAGATCCCGCTCCTACCGGAGAACAACATGCGCGCCGTGTAAGCCACAGTCTTCGGGGACCTCTGGCCTCTGGGGTGGGGGGTGCAGGGCGTGCCTTCCTCCTGGCCCTGGGGGTTTGGCCGGCCCCCCACTTCCAGCCTCCATGGCCAGGACACTCTTGGTTTAACAGCTAATAAGTAAACTTCACTTGTGCTTTTGACAATGGATTTGCTTCTCTCTAGGGTTTCAGCCCTGCATATATTGCCACTTAAAATAATAGCTCAGATACACAGCTATAAATATCCTCCTCCATGTTTAGCTCAGACACAGGACCCTGTTTCTTTCTGAATACAGCAGCGCAAATGAGAGGAGTGGTTAAAACACGAGCATTGAGAAGTTAGAACAGTCAGGGCTTCAGGTCACGTTTAACTTGAGGCGTTTCCAGCAACGTGGATGGACCTGCGCCGAGGTGCAGAGTCGAATCTCACACTGCAATTTGTTTAAAAGCGAATTTTTTAGTAAGCTGAAAACAAAACATGTAATTTCCAAATAGGGCCTTACTCACGAGAGAGTCACGTGGTGCCGCGGCGGGAACAGATAGTAGACACGTCTGTGGGTGAAAGAGCGTGGGGATGGCTGACACGTGCAGACCATCTTTACAGAGCTGGGCCAGAGGGCAAGGGACAGAGTCTCTCGAGGGTGACTGCAGGCTGGGAGCCCGTGTAATGGGGAAGCTGCGTCGGCAGTGCCCCGCATGTGATGCCCTCGGGGGTGAGTGTGGAGGTCCTAGGACAGTGAGGGAGGGGTATGGTAGATGGCAGCGGGGGCCACATCACATGGGGGCTTCGCATGGGATTTTAGTAAGTAATTCAAAGCCTCTAAGTCAAAAACAAAGGGAAGGCTTTCCCTCCACCTTGGCTTCTAAAGCGTCTGGGGGAGTCTGCACACCTGGGAACTCACTCCGAATCCCTGGGTTTGCCTCGAGAGCTGTAATCCAAGTTTCCCAAGGACAGGGCACTATCAGGTAGTTTTCCAGAATGAAGCTTGCGTTCCACAGCCGCAGTAGACCTCCTGGCTTTGCTGGCGGCTGCATTCACCCCCCATAATGTGGGCAGCCAGGGCAGCCGGAGATGCCACGGCCAGGACCATGCTCTCACACCGCCTCTCAGGCGTGTTTTAACCAGGCCAGGGAGTCTGCGTTTATTCTCTGTATTCTCTTAGCTTATCAGGAAGAACAATACTGCGTTTTATTGCACTGAGAATGTATACACGGAATGTGTTACTGGAATCTAGTTTTGAATCAAATTATTGAGTAAAAGAGATTATATGAAACCATAGAAGAAATGGGTTTTACACACAGAAAAATGAGGGCTTTTAAATATAGTGGAAGTGACAGGATCTTATAATAAATTGAGCTTTTTGGAAACTACTACAAGATGAGAGAACGAGCTGCTGCCTCCGGCCCCTCCCCTGGGCTGCTCTCTGCCGCTCCGGTGACATCCCGTGTATGTGGCCAGTGTGGCCAGCGGCAGCCAGGGCTTGGGACAGCTCAGATGGGACCTGCTTGGTCAGGGTGGAGGCTGGAGGAAAGGTGGGGAGTGATTTTTCTAGGGGCTCACCCCCACTCACCCCCCTCTAGCCCCCACTCACCCCCCCTTGCCCCCGCTCACCCCCTCTTGCCTGCGCAGATGTCGGGTTCTGCTCTGCGCTTGGCGAGGGCCTCAAATCTCTGGCTTCAAGGTCTTGTCCCTCGGGGAAGGGGAGTGGCCGCTTGCTGGCATGAGCTCTTGGGGCTGGGGTGAGGGCCAGAGGGTATGAAGGGCTAGGCCTCGATGCTCCTGTGTCAGCCGTGGGAGAAAAGCTGTGGCTTTTGTTTTGGGCAGCATCGACTGTGCCGGAATCCTGAAACTCAGAAACTCCGACATTGAACTCCGGAAGGGCGAGACCGACATCGGGAGGAAGAACACGCGGGTGCGGCTGGTCTTCCGCGTGCACGTCCCGCAGCCCGGCGGCCGCACGCTGTCCCTGCAGGTGGCGTCCAACCCCATTGAATGCTGTAAGTGGATGCCGCTCGCCCCGCAGGGGGAAATCGTCCGCGCCGTGCAGCCGCAGTCCCACCCCTTCTCAGTTCTCTCTCGTACAGACTTGGGACTGGCTGTTCCCGCCACGCCTCCCTCAGCGTGTGGCCACGAGGGTTTCATTTGGGCGCGTTCCCGTGCGTGTCTGAGCTCTGTGCACCTGCCCGGCTTTCCAGACAGTCCCGATTTGTGGCCCCTACTGGGAAGAATAAAAAGGAGAGGAAGTGTGTCCCGAAACCCTGAGGCGTTTGTGTCAGTCACGGCTGGGTGACTGACTGTGGGCCCTCCCAGGGTCCCCAGGCTCTGGTTCTTCAGACACCTGAGCGTGGCCAGGGGACACTTCCCCCCCGCGCTGTTCTGACCTCTGCATATTTGTGGGATGACTGTGATTTGAGGGAAACTGGCTGACTCTCAGGTGGGGATATTTCAATGACTTCCTCGGGAGGGAACACCGTCAGGGCACAGTGTGTGCGCACGGCATAGCACCTCCCTTAGAAGTCACAGCATCTGCAGGAGTCGCCCGCAGGCTCTGGGTGGGTCGGCTCCCATGTGACCTGATAGGTGCCATGCGTGTGTCCCAGGCCACCCACCCGGACGGGCCCTCACCACCCCTCTCCCTCTGACACAGCCCAGCGCTCAGCCCAGGAGCTGCCTCTGGTGGAGAAGCAGAGCACAGACAGCTACCCGGTCGTAGGCGGGAAGAAGATGGTCCTGTCCGGCCACAACTTCCTGCAGGATTCCAAGGTCATCTTCGTGGAGAAAGCCCCAGGTACGCTCTTCGCAGCTGGCCGCTGCGGGCCTGGGCTTCGGGCTGCTGGGCACCATCTCCTGGGCTGTGGAACGGCCCCAACTATGCGTGGTCAGTAGGACAGGCGTGCAGGGCATGGCACAGAGCAGAGGCTCCACATGGCCCAGGTCCGTCCCCACCTATGCGTGGTCAGCGGGACGGGCGTGCAGGGCATGGCGCAGAGTGGAGGCTCCACGTGGCCCGGGTCCGTCCCCACCTATGCGTGGTCAGCAGGACAGGTGTGCAGGGCATGGCGCAGAGCAGAGGCTCCACGTGGCCCGGGTCGGTCCCCGCCTATGCGTGGTCAGCAGGACAGGCGTGCAAGGCATGGCGCAGAGCGGAGGCTCCACGTGGCCCGGGTCCGTCCCCACCTATGCGTGGTCAGCGGGACGGGCGTGCAGGGCATGGCGCACAGCGGAGGCTCCACGTGGCCCGGGTCCGTCCCCACCTATGCGTGGTCAGCGGGACGGGCGTGCAGGGCATGGCGCAGAGCGGAGGCTCCACGTGGCCTGGGTCCGTGCCCTGCTGTGCATTTGTGTTGAGCCGACCGCTGTGCTGCTGGGGGAAGAGCAGATGTTTGTTACTGGGGCCGCCCGGGCCACTGCACAATGACTGCTAATGGGCAAGGGAGCCGCAGGCTGGGGACGTGCAGAGGAGGCGGAGGGCATTTGCCGGCTCTGTGGGGTCCTCCAGCAGCAGCGAGTGGACGCTTCAGGGGCCCAGTTAGCAGCAGGGCTGGAAGGAGCTCCCCTCCACTAGCATTCCTGGCAGAGGCGGGGATGGCGTGGAGGCCGCAGACAGCGGGGCTGGTGCTCTTTGCCATCAGCCACCTTTAATGCCACAGCCGTGGTGTGTGTGAGGCCCCTGCACCCCTAGGGCCTGGACCCCCCAGGACCCCCAGAGCTGCCCAAGCTGCCCCTGCCCCTAGGTGTCATCTGGCCACCTGAAAGCTCTGGGCTGAACTCAGAAGGGCGGCGAGGGCGTCCTCGGGAGTGTTGAGCCTCACAGGGTGTCACGCCTGTGGTTCTGTGCTGCCCACAGGGGTGCCGTCCTGCAGGCATTGAGCTCACAGAGCGGCGCGGCCCAGGCCAGCTCCGTGCAGACGCTGGCCGCAGCGCTCTCACCCAAGGTGGGGCCTCACCATTTCCAAGCAGGGCTGTGGACACAGTGGGGTGCACTGACGGAAAACGGGTGTGGACACAGGGACCCCAGCGCGGCCCTCGAGGGGTCAGCAAGGTGGGCCCGGCTCTCCACAAAGTTTGCTGGGAGCGCTCTGGTTTTGGGGGTTCCTGGTGCCCCGCTGGGCCTCTGCCCTGGGTAGGCCGGTGAGGGTCATGCCCCCACAAGGCCTGTTTTTTGGCTGTTTTTTTTTTCTTTTTTATATTCGCCAGTTGGAGTTTTTTGCACCTGCTCAGATCCCTGGACGCCGAGGCGTTCAGCCTTGATAATGGGGTCTTGATTTTGTACAGTTTGCTGGAAACCTAAGTGCTTCAATCAAAATGGGCTTAAAGGCCTCTCACATCTCACTTAGCTTCCTATAGAATCAGGACGTAATTGGAAAACGTGTCTTAAATTATAGAGAAAACCAGTTAAGGGCAGTGACAAGGAAAGCATTGGCCAGTGCCTTCTCGGGAGGAGGCTAATTTTGAAATAGTTTGCCCTTCCAAGCCTTCCTTGTGTGTCTGTACATTGGAGGAGAAACGCTTTGCCCACGGTGCGGGGAGGTGCTTGGGCCAGAAGTGGCCAGGACCCTGGCTCCCGGTGTCCGCTCCTCAAAGCCCAGGACTGAGCAGATGGTGTGGGGGCCGCAGACGGCGGTGTCTTCTGCCCAGAGAGGTCTGGGCACCTTCGCAGAGGTCACCCCGAACGCGGTCAGCAGAGATGCCCTGACTCTTGCCCAGGTCAGCCGCTGCGCTAGCCGAGTGGACGCCACGGCGCTGGGGGAAGGGCGGTCACTGGCCTGCGAGGGATGGGAGCTAAGGAGATGCAGGCCCAGCCCTGGCCTCACGCGGCCGCCCCCATCAAAGCCCACACCCCCCACCTTCGCCATCACTATCACTGAGCTGTGGGGTCGGCAGGCAGGAGAGGCTGCCCATCCTTCCCTGGAGCTTGGCCGCCCCGGCCCACACTGCCAGGCGATGCATTTGTCCACGTCTGCCCTCTTGTCCCGTGAGGTCGGGGCGGGTCTCTGACCCTGTCCCAGCACCAGCCAGCGTCGGGTTCACAGCCGTAAGTGACTAAGTGCCGCGCCGGAGAACACGTAAGCTTGTGAATTCCGCGGGAACGAATCCAGACCGGTTTATGCTTTCATTCTTTATGTCTAAATAAGATACTTTGCATATTCATATACACGCAAGCAAATTGCTTGTTTTCGAAAGCAGAGAACAAATGTCCACATCATTTTTCCCTCCACTCTCGGATTCTCCGGCGGGAGTCGTCACGTAAACACTTCCAGATGCGCTGACAGCTAGAGCAGCAGGCGCCCCCACCCTCATCCTGGCCGCGAGCTTCTCGTTGTTTCTGGAGAAACCACTAAGTGAATTTACATTCAAACACAGGTACCCTCTCCTCTGCCGATGGGGTGGTCTGGTCTGTGTTAGACTGCTCCCTGCAGATGGAAGCAAGGCCAGGCGTGAGCTCGGGAGGTTCATGTTGAGGAAGCCCATCGGTCGGCAGTCAGTGGCTCCTCCAGGAAGGGCCGCTGTGTCTCCCGGCTGTCCCGCTCATTCCAAGGGTGCAGACGGTTGTGGCTGTTGTGAATGTTGGCACGTCAGGAGTTCTGGACGCGGGCTGGGGTGGACTTCGCCTGTCCTTCTCTGGAATGCATGGGAAGCTCATTGCCCAGGCCAGCTCAGCCTCTGTGTCCCAGCCAGGCCACAGCTGCTGTGGGTGTATTCACAGCATCTCCGAGCTTTGGGAAGTTTTGGACGGAGTGGCTCCTCTGCCCTGGAAGGCTGGGAGAAGCCGGTGATGGGGAGAAGCTGGCATCGGGGAGAAGCTGGCGTCGGGGCCTCCTGAGGAAGGGAACCCTGCAGCAGGGCTGCATTGTGGGAACTGGCAGGGTGAGGGCATGGCTCCCTCTGGGATGCTCTGGCAGGGTGGGAGGAGGGCAGGTGTTTGGGGCTCAGCCTGACTCTAAGGAGCTTCCAGAGAACCTTGCACTTCCTCCCAGGTCCCTCAGGGTATCTCAGAAGGCCTGGGGTGGAGTCAGCCTTTCTCTGAGGACCTAGATCAGGTTTATGGCTTCCTCAGAAAAGAACCTTTTCCGATGATGAAAGTCTGTGCAGAACGTTTATCCAGGGGGCAGGTTGGCTATGGGAGCCGAGGGTCCGGTGTCGGTTCAGAAGCCCCCAGTAGCATCACAGGAGGCCCCCACTTCCAAGGCTGCAGGGGTTCAGCTGCTGGAAGTGGGAACCATACTCCTCCCCAGCCGGCCACCCACCTGCTCCCCTCTCTGTCCCTCCTGCCCACACCCTTCCCCACCTGTGCTCTTACCCTTCCCACCCTCACACCCACACCCCTCACCACCCTGAACTCTGCCCCTCCCTGCCCTCACACCCGCGCCCCTCCTGCCCTATTCTGCTGTTAAAAGATCACTGCATCTGTCTTCCCGTCTGTGACATAAAGCACCTCTCTGTGCATGCATGAACATCAAAGGGGCTGAGGAGCAAACTCACGTTCAACATAAAGGAAACCACTCAGAAAACACCTGCGTGAAACGTGAGCTTAGGCTGCAGATGGAGCTCGGCTGAGATGATGGAGTTCGGCTGAGATGGTGGAGCTCGGCTGAGATGATGGAGCTCGGCTGAGATGATGGAGCTCGGCTGAGATGATGGAGCTCGGCTGACACAAGACAGAGGCGTGCGTTTCTGAGGTTCGGACGCATCCACCAGGAGCCCGTTCTTAATGCTGGAGCTGAACAGCTTCCTCGACGTCGTCACGTGCCTGTCCTGGGGCAGTTCTTTATAAACACAAATAACGCCTATTTTGGTTTCCATCAGCGCGCAAAGGCCACACGGCCATGCACGGGGCTCAAACAACACCCGCTGTGTCCGCCAGCGATCAGTTGTGTGGTGAGCAGGGCTTGGCAGGAGGGGCCGTGCTGGCCTCGTCAGTGGTCATTTCTGTGGCAGCCGTGACTGGCCAGCCAGCTGGGGCCTGGACGGAAGGCCGGCGTCTCCTCCAGGTAGTCAGGACGCTCCCTGCGGCCTCCCGGGGCCCCTCTGGGGAGTGGCCTGGTCTCTGACAGGCGGCCGGGGCTCCTGGGAAGCAGAGACCATCTGTGCCAGGGCTCGTAGGTTCAGGCCTGGACCCAGGGTCGTGCTGGCTGCCACAGCTGGGGCCTCGCCCAGGTTCACGGGAGATGCACAGGGCAGACATGCAGGAGGCCAGGGCCCTCGAGGTGGGAGCAGGGAGCCAAGCCCGGGCCCCACAGCTGCAGGCCCCTCCCGGAGGCCCCCAGCCCAGCACTTCTAGAGATCTCCCCTGAGAAACCCCATACTAGGTTCACCCCAAGCCCAACCTGGTGGGACCCCAGCTCGCCCCCACCTCACGACCGCCCCATCCTCTCTCCCTGGGCGTTACCTCGTGGAGGAGACAAGGCTGTGGACCCGCACTGGCCGCATTGCAAGAGACGCGGCCAGGTTTCCAGATCCTTCCACACACAGGCGGACAGGGGCCTGCCTCCCACCTCATGGGGAAGCTGGGATTCCAAAGCTGGGACAGACGTATGTTGTCGTTTTTTGAATAAAGGGACCAAAGGCCCGGGTCTTTCCGAGGCTGCCCTGATGTGAGACTGTGCCCGGCACAGTTCCCAGGTCTTCCATGTGCTCTCGTGGGCACCTGGCTGTTGAGATTTTGGGAGGCTCCACCCTGCAGCCACAGAGCTCATCTGGGAATCCCAGGACCCTTGGAAGAACACAGAGCTGTCCCAGAAGCACCGTGGTCTTGGCAGCTGCTGGTCCCACACCAGGACATACATTTGCTGTGGCGAGGGGAGTACAGGTCCCCAGGCAGAGGCTGGTGTCATCCGGGTGCAGGAAGTGCCAGGCAAGGACCCTCTTGTCTGCACAGGGAGCCCCCGGGCCTGAAGCCACTTCCTCCGGGCTCACCCTTCAAGGCCAGGGGGAGGCTCACCCACCCCGGGGTGTCGAAGGCCCGAGGCCCCTGCAGGCCCTGATTTCCCCAGAGAGGCGTCGTTGCCTGCTGGCCCCCCATCCCTCCTTCAGCCTTCCCTGCACCTCGGTTTCTTAGGGTCTGGTTCTTTCTTGGAGATGGGAGCAGGTGAGGGCCAGGGCCCCGTAAGGCAGACTTGGTGGCACTGCCCCTTTCAGCCCTTATCATCCCTCCCGTCCCTCATGGAAGGTCTCGCTGAGGAGGGAAGTGGAGTCCAGGTGGGTGGTGGGGTCTGCGGCACGTCTGTTTTTGTTCTGCGTGGTGTAGGCTGAGGCAGGTGGGCCCAGGGATGGCTGCCTCCATGGCAGGCCCTCTGGTCTCTGCGGTGGGCCTTCTGACGGGGCTGGATGAGCAAACGGGACACAGCAGGGAACTCCCAGCTCCAGCGTCCACGGCACAGGCAGCCCCGCTGTACGGAGCAGCTCAGCTCTCAGCCTCCTGAAGAATTCAGATGCCAGCACGAAGGCATGGTGACAGCAGCACTGCAGGGGCGTCAAAGGCCAAGTGCAGATCTTCCAAATTTGTGTTTTCAGGGAGGAGGCGACAATGCTGGGTCCAACGTGACTGTCACCGCTTGTTCCAACACAGCTGGGTCGGGGCTGCTTCGTCACCACACAGCATCTTCAGGAGCAGGGAAGATGGCCAGGCAGACCCCCGGCTTCTCTGTTCACCTCCAGAGCCCACGCAGGAAAGGCACGGAGGGCGGTGCCCGGGGCAGAGACATCTCCCGGCCATGCCCTGAGATGACCCAGGACCCCAGAACTGAGTGGCGACCCCACAGTTCTCATCAAGCTCATTCTGAGTCATGTTAGGGCTGCGAGCTGGGAAAGAGGTGTTATGATGGGGACTCCCCTGTTCAAGAGCGTGGTCACGGGCATCCCCGGCCACACAGGGCACCGAGGCGTGGGGCCAGCAGCCGGTGTCCTCCCAGCTCTGTGGTGCAAGGGCTGAGCCGCATCCACTTCTCAAGTGCTGCTGGGAAACAGCTTTACCCAGGACCCCAGGGAGTCACCGGTTGACCCTGCCCTCCCCTGCCGTGGGGCTCTGGCAACTTTGGAAGTCAGAGCCGTCAGATGGAGCCATCAGCGTGGTGGTGGGGGAGACTGCGGCTGCCATCCGGGGTGCTCAGCTCCACCACCGTGGCCCAGGGACATTTCTTCCCCGGCAGAGGCACAGGCAGGGCCTGAGGGCCTGGCCTTCCCCGCAGAGGCAGGTCTCTGGTGAGCAGCGCAGCCCTCTGGCTGAGCACTCCCAGGCATGTGGGAGCTCCTGGGCCACAGTGGAGTTGTCCCAGCTTACCCCCCGACTGTACCCGCCCCAGACCCCCCCTACAGGCTCAGCCCCACTCCTGGGCATCCAGAAAGCATGCTGCCCCCAGCGATGGCTGTGTTTCATCCCAGAATCCCCTCGCCTGGGGCCTGCTGGGGTGGGGAGGCCACACGTCACGTCCGTCCCCTTCCTCCTCTTCCTCCTCAGGCATTTTGGGATCATACATGACAGCATCACCGTGATCATGTTGGCGAATTTCTTTTATATATCAGCGTTATCGAGATGTGATCTGTGTACCATTTAATTTACTCAAAGCGTGGAGTTCAGTGGGTTATGGTAGCTTCACAGAATTACGCCACCACTACCAGTTTCAGGACGCTTTCCTTTAACCAGAAGGAAACCTTTGCCCCTGAGCAGCCACCCCACTCTCCCTTCCCCACCCCAGCCCAGCAACCCCATCCCCCTCGCCGTGGCCTCACGTGGTCTGGCTGCTCCCTCCCAGGGAGCCCAACCTGCTAGCTGTGGGGCCTGAAGCTCCCACAGAGCGTGGCGTCCTCTGCTGTCCGGTGTTGATGTGCGGTCAGGGCGTGGCACATCGGGTTCTCTCGTTAGCACGGGTCAGAGCATGGTGTCTTTTCTGGCTGGGTGAAGCCCATGTGTGGCTGCCCATACCCGTCTGTCCTTGGTGCCAGCCGTATCCACCCTGTGGAGATGATTGTGGAAAGGCCGCTGTGAACTTCGGTGCGTGAGGCCCTTGTGGACACATGCTGTCTCCTGAGCGTGTGCCTTAGTGTGGCCTTGGCGTGGAAGGGCTGGGTCACAGGGTGGCTCCGTGTGTGGCCGGGTGGCTATTTCCTATCCAAATCTCCTCTGGGGGCCAGGCTGGGACAGACACGTGGGGAAAGCCAGGGGTGGATGACAGACACCCAGGGACACTCAACTCAGGCACGAGGACACTGCAGGGTGCCCAGCACGAGGATGCAGGACCCAGGGCCCAAGGGTGGCATGGGACCCGGGACACTACTGCCACCACCAGCGGCCCTCGTGGCTTTCTCTGTGGGAACAGTGGCTCAGTGTCAGTGCTGGTGTGGGGGTGGCCCAGCTGGGCTGCGGGTCCTGGCCGGTCTGGGAGGCTCCTGGGCTGGCCAGTCTGCCTGTGTGGAAACCTTGAGGGCATGGCAGGGAAGCCTCCTGATGACTCAGGCTGCAGGGAATTCCCTAATGATCTGGAATATTTTTACTCCTGCACTCAGCGTGGTTTCCTTCTGAGGACTCGGAGCACTGATAAGGCTGAACACAAAGGCCCTTTCAGGGCCAGCTGCCTGCCTTCCTGCCAGAGGCTGAGTCTGGAACAGTGCAGGGGGGCCAGCCCTGCCCCCCGGGCCTCTGGGGAGCGCGGAGCCGCTGAGGTGGTGCTCTCGAGGGCAGTGGGACACGGACCTGTGCGCCTCCTTTCCTGAGATGTGTGGCTCTTCCCATCCGTAAACAGCCTCAGCCCCTTGTCTGTTCCTGAAGCAATCGCTAGACAGACATTTCTGGCCACAAACATATCCTACTTTTGCAAGACAATGTCTTTATGGTCCTTAAGCAGAAACAAAGCCTGCCCTCGCCCTCGCCCTCACCCTCGCCCTCGCCCTCGCTGGCTGTGAAATGGTCATGGACTTCGGAGGCTGCAGGGAGAGAGGCCGCCTCTGAGCTGGGGGGAAGGTACAGGCGCTGGCTCAGCTGTATCTCCGAGGATGGTCGGGATGTGTCGGTTCCCCACACTTTGAGGGGACATCTAAGCACCTTTGCTCCTACCTTGCCTAGGTGTGCTGGGCGTGAGTGCTCCCAGACAGGGTGTGGGGCGGGCTCAGCTCCGTGGCAGGCACTGAGCTAGGCCTGGCCGGCCACGCAGATGGGGCTCCCAAAAAGCATGGAAGGAGAAAGACGGCCCCATGCTGTCTCTCCATTTGCTTTTTCACGGACTCGCCGCTTTGGGAAGATGCCTGGAGGAGGCCGAGGGTTAGATGCCAGGAGGAGGCTGAGGGTTAGACGGCCGGAGGAGGCTGGGAGGTAGAGGCCTGGAGGAGGCCAAGGGTTAGATGCCTAGAGGAGGCCGGGGGTAGAGGCCTGGAGGAGGCCATGGGATAGACGGCTGGAGGAGGTCGCAGGGTGAACAACTGGAGTCCCTCTCACTTCTCAGGACATAAACAGGAGAACGTTGTGTTGCCCTCTCCTGCAAAAATGGCGTCTCCTCAGGGTGATGTGAAACATGACGTTCTGGCCCTGTGTGTGCCTCAGTTTCTCTCCTGCTCCTCAGCGCAGGCACTGACCCTCCCTCCCCTTCCCAGTACCAAAGGCCTCCGCAGCCTCAGGGAAGTTCCTATGGAAACAGGCTGTGACTGTCAGCTTCTCCGAGAGAGCAGAGACCAAGCCACAGCCAGGTGTGCCCGGGAGGTTCCAAGGACACAGGCTTTTGTGGGGTGGGGACAGGGCCTCACCCCACAGATGGGCTTTGTTGTAAGAAAACTTCAAAAGTTGTTTTAAAAAGGTACCAAGAAACCAGACTTGGTTACACAAAGATGATTGGATTTTTATGCAGTGGGGGTGGGGGCTCCTGCTGGGCTGGGGGCTTCTGGGAGCCCCACCACCAGCACCTGTGCTGGAGTGAATGCGCCTCTTGCCCCCGGGCTCCTGAGCTCTCCAGAGCCTGGAGGACTTGCTTCAAGAAAGGCCAGTGCCCTCAAGCGCTACCGAGTATTTTTAGTTTCCTGCCATTTCTTTCCTAGAGGAGAGCTGGATGCTGGTCCGCATGGCTCTGTGGAGTGGGTCCATCTGGTGGGTAATTTGTGTGGGGGCCTCGGGCGTCCCAAGGCTGGCGTGGCCGGGACTCGGCTGGGCGGCTCTGGTCCTGCAAGTGTGACTCACATTTCCTCTCTCCACCCTCCACCCGGCAGCAGCCCAGCACTGTGACAGAGAAAAGGAGACTTTGTCTGAGTTATCAGTAATTCAGGGTTTGCATCAGACACGCGTTTTCTTCTTTGTAGACAGAGCACAAGGATAAACTCAAGTGTTGATACCTGCAACTGTTCATTTTGGGAACAGACTTTATTTTGGAGAAGATAAAAGAGAGGGAGAGACTCTGCAGGAAATTGACATCCGTTAATTCAAGATAATTGCCCCAAACTCAGCCAGTCTGAGGGGGGCCGGGCTGTGCGTACACCCAGGCTGCGCCGTGGCCACCTCTGTCCGCGTGTGCCTGGAGCCCCTGCTGCACTGGGCATGGAGGGGAGAGAACAGCATGTCCTTTCACTGCACCTCTGGGAGCCTTTTTATTTTTTAAAAACATGCAAATGGCCACTGGGGAAAGGCTAAAAATACCTGGTGTTTTGCATTTCTGCCTCCTGATGTGCACAAAGTTCTCAGAGAAAGCTCTTCTCATCCCCCGGGGCCAGCAGCCAGGCCCCGTCTGCTGGAGACGCTTCTGCTCCCCAAGTGCCGGGAGCGTGAGCAGGCGGCGCACCCTGGCGCCGTGTCATCACCCTCACGCCTCCTTCGCCCTGGGAGGCTGGGCCAGGGACTCCAGAGCCAGGTGCAGAGCTGGGCTCGGGTCCACGCAGACACACGCTCCGCTGATGGGGAACCTGCTCCTCCTTACCCTGCCCTCCCCAAGAGGACGGGGCGTAGAGAGCCTCCTGAGACCTGTCCCAGGGCTGAGACAGTCCAGCAGGCGCGGGGCCAGGATGGATTCCCGAGGACGCCCCTGCCCTGGAGTCCTTCCCATCCTGGCCTGGGGTCAGAACCAGCCCTGAGCCCGGTGTCCTCAGCCTCTCCAGCTCACAGAGGAACTTTGGCGTTGAGCTTGGGGCCTGGCCGGGGCTTGTGGCTCCTGAGGTGTTGCTCTCGATGAAAGCCCTGGGCTGGGCATATGTGGGTCTCCTGGGATTAGGCGCTCTCCTGGCTCAGGGCCCTGGGTCTGCATCACGTGGGGCTTCTGGGGGAGGGGCTCCCCGCCACACAGTCACAGGCGTTTCCTGCTCCTTTCTTGCAGATGGCCACCACGTCTGGGAGGTGGAAGCAAAAACTGACCGTGACCTGTACAAGCCGGTGAGTGCCTTTGGTCCCAGGGGCCTCGGGAGGCTGGCGTTGGTTTGTTAAAATGACACAAATGAAAATAACGTGCAGAGTAACAGAACCGGGGGCGGGATCACCTGTGCTTGCTGCAGCACCGAGTGATGTTAGCCAAAGCGTAAGGGTCACTCCAGAGCCCTGGCAGCTGGGGCCAGTGCTGAGACAGCCCGGGAAGGTCGTCCCACACGGACCCTCCACCCTTTGCTGTCCCCTTGCCGTCTCTGTCACCCGGCATGGAGTGGGCCTGGGAGTCAGTGCCGTCCTGAGCTCCTGGACACGCCTGGCGGTGACCACACCTCCCTAGAAACACTCGCAGCACCAGCGCGGGGCTCTGCGGCATCCCCAGCTGGGACTCCTCACCCCGTTCTCCCTGAGGCTGCCTGTTGCACCAGCCTCCCCTGTGACGGTGACGCAGGCATGAGAGTGGGCCTGGGCGCAGCTCCTGGACTCACAGTTGGCCACAGCATGCCAGCGGGCAGTGCGTGTGTGCGGGGTCGTGGCAGAAACGTGGCCGGGTCGTGCCTCTGCTGTCACCAGGGCGTTTCCAGACCCCCCAGTCACCTGCCACAGATTCCAGGTACCACGTGCATGCAGTGGGTGCCTGAGAATAACGCCCCTTCTTGATCGGTCAGTCGTGGAGACGACCTTTAGTCTGCACGGCCGTAGATGCTCCCGCCTCTCGCGACAGTGTCGGCTGCTACGTGTCCCCCATCCCTGTGCTCGTGAGCTGCGTGTTCATGTTTAAAGTGGTGTCTTTTGATCTGCTCTGAGGCTGTCACATGTAGACCATTGATTGTGGTGTTTTGTTTTTGTTTTTTGGAGATGGAGTTTTGCTCTCGTTGCTCAGGCTGGAGGGCAGTGACACGATCTCAGCTCACTGCAGCCTCCACCTCCCAGGTTCCATCATCGATTCTCCTGCCTCAGCCTCCTGAGGGGCTGGGATGACAGGATGACGTCACCACACCCGACTAATTTGTACTGTTAGTAGGGGAGGGGTTTCTCCACGTTGGTCAGCCTGCTCTTGAATTCCCGACCTCAGGTGATCCACAGGAGCTGGGAGGACAGACCTGAGCCCCATGCCGGGCCTGGTGTTATTACTGATACAGTTGCATCAATTCCTACATAGAATTTTTTGAGTGTTCTATTTAGTCCTATAAAAGTAGTGGAAATCTTTAGGGCAACCAACGTAAGATACCGCATGGCTCCCAAGGGGGTTTTGAAGACATTCAGGGCCTCGGAGCTCAGCAATGTGTGCCCCGTGTGCCCTGGGTGGGGCCGGTGAAGTCTTGTGCTCACACTCAGCGCGTGCAGGTGGAAGCCGAGCCTATCGGAAGCCTTGGGGGAGCCGATCTTGGATGGCTGGAGGCAGGTGGACAGGACACTGGGGAGGGGTGTCCAGGTTATCTCTTGGTCGGAGGGAGGGGTCTCTATGGACATCAGTGCTAGCACCTTCACTCCCTGTCCCGAGAGGCGACTCTGTCAGAGAGCAGCACCTTCCACCCTGCGGCTGCTCCAGCGCCCTTCCTCAAGGACTCTTCCCTTCCCAGAACCCTTCCCTCGTGGTTTCAGATGGAAGAGCCTCCTCCCTGGCCCTGGGAGAAGCCGGCATTCCCCAGTGAGCTCACCTGCACCTCAGTTGTGCCCAGGCCTCCCCTGAAGCTTCTGGTGCTCATGGGGCTCCAGTTCAAGCCTGTCGCTTTTCTTGCCTTCACCTGAGAAGCCCCTTGGGGAAAGCTGGAGGCCCCGGGCAGGCCGGCGTTCAGATGAAGGAGTTCTGGTCTACACACCCATTGCCCGCAGAGCTGCGGGGTGGGTCCTGGGAACGGCCACCCACAGGCGGAGGCGGCCTGAGCCACTGCACTGGCCTCTCCTTCTGTGGCCCGTTCTGTGTCCATAAGGTCCATGACGGCCCGCTGGCCGGGCCCAGGGGGCTGGCAGCCTGTGTTCATAGGCTCAGTGCGTGGCCTCCCCACCTGCCATGTCTGTGGATTCGTCCTCTCCCTACCGGCCTGCTCTTGTTCTGCTGTGCGGCCTCGTGCCGCCCAGCCTCCCTGGCTCTGGGTCTGTCAGGGTCTCCACAGGCTTTACCAGCCCTGCACATGCATGCGGACGCAGGACGCTGGACGCAGGAGCTGTGCTGCCCGGCCCACCCTGGGCAGAGCAGCCAGGAGGAGCCATGAGCCTTTCCACATTGAAAATAGTTCCAGCCAAGCCAACATCCACATTCTCTGTGATTTTCTTACTTTTGACACTGGCATGTTTTGAAGGACGCCAAAGAGCTGTATGTTTTAAAACAAACTTCAGAGCACATGTGGAAAAGTTACGTACTTGAAGTTCACTGTTTATTCTTTTGAGACAGTCACTCTTTGGCCCAGATTGAAGTGCAGCCTTCGCCTCCTGAGTTCAAGCGATTCTTGTGCCTCGGCCTCCCGATGGCTGGGACTGCAGGCACCCACCACCGTTCCCGGCTGATTTTTTTGTATTTTTAGTAGAGACAGGGTTTTACCATGTTTGTCCGAGCTGGTCTTGAACTCCTGATCTCAGGTCATCTGCTCGCCTCAGCCTCCCAGAATGCTGGGATTACAGGCGTGAGCCATCGCATGTGGCCTGTTTCATTTTTAATCTCTTAAATGAAGTTTCCTTTAGTAATTTTTTTTTCTCACCATAAAGGGAATTCATAGTCATCATGGACATTTGGACAATATAGAAACAGAACATGTGATCTCAGCACTTAGATATACCCCTGCGGGCACCGCGCGTGCTGCCTGCCCATGTGCTGCTGTGTGTGATGTTCACGTGCACGCACATTACATACATTATATTGTGCGTGCGTGCGTGTGTGTGTATATGTATATATATTTTTGAGCGAGGGTCTGGCTCTGCCATCGAACTGGAATACGGTGGCTTGATCACTGCTCACTGCAGCCTCGACCTTCTGGGCTCAAGCAATCCTCATGCCTCAGCCTCCCCAGTAGCTGGGAGCACAGGTGTGCCCTACCCTGCCCAGCTAATTTTTAATTTTTTTGTGGAGGTGGGGACTTGCAGTGTTCCCCGGGCTGGCCTTAAACTCCTGGGCTCAAGCCGTCCTCCTGCCTTGGCCTCCCAAAGTGCTGGGATTACAGGCATGAGCCACTGGGCCCGGCCTGTGTGTGTGCTTTAAACAAAATGGGAGGTGCCGTGTAGATGATGTTTGAACTTTCTGTAGCTAACTGATGAGCTTCATCCCAGCAGTGGAGTTTCACGGCAGGTCTCATGGGTGCAGGTGCCTTTTGGAGCCCACATTTTTCCGGCGTGGACCAGTTTCCCTCTCCTGTCCGCTTCTTCAGCGCTGCTGCTCTGTGGCACCCTCTGTGTAATTAAGGGGCAGTGCTCACACGGAGCTCCTACTTTTGTCATATAATTTGTCTATTTAGAGAGTTGAAGTGGGTTGGTTTGTGCCCATATCAACACAGGACCTTCCAGTCAGGTAGGACGCAGCAAAACTGGTATGAAACTTCCAGCCTGCCCCATGGAGTGAGTCCTGCGTCCACCTGCCCCACAGGGTACCCACCTGTCCAGCCTGCCCCATGGAGTCCCGCCTCCACCTGCCCCACAGGGTACCCACCTGTCCAGCCTGCCCCACCTGGTCCCCGCCTCCACCCATCTCAGCGGGGTCTCTGCCTCCACCTGTCCAGCCTGCCCCACAGGGTCCCTGCCTCCACCCATCTCAGCGGGGTCTCTGCCTCCACCTGTCCAGCCTGCCCCACAGGGTCCCTGCCTCCACCCATCTCAGCGGGGTCTCTGCCTCCACCTGTCCAGCTTGCCCCACAGGGTCCCCGCCTCCACCCATCTCAGCCTGCCCCATTTTTATTTCAGCTTCTGCTTCCTTTGTCTCTTCGCTCAGCTGCTTCTGTTCTAAAGACCCTCCTACTGTAGCTGCTGACTCCAGAAAACAGTCCCAGGAGAAGCGTCTCTTTATCCCCCGATAGGAACGCTGAGACTGGCTCCGGACGGCTGGGGCTTCCGGGGTCAGCCCAGGAGACGGCCAGGCCGGGCGAAGCCAGACCCACAGTGCTCGGGGGGCAGCCCCGGGGCAGCCCAGGCCCCGCTGGCGTTGAAGGGCTCCTGGCCTCCTGCGGCAGCTTCAGCTCTCCTGGGGCAGCTCTGATGGGGGCAGAGGCAGGAGGACGCCCATGTGCTGTGGCTTTTTCCCAATGAACTAGAGTTAATTAAACAGACCTGCTGCAGGGAATAAGGGTTGTCCTGGGGGACGGGCCCGGGAGTCACAGGCGGCCCG
>CM052661.1:108298287-108315691 GCA_028533165.1 Leontopithecus rosalia
AACACAATGGATTTTCTTCTGCTTATTAAACTAAATCATACGGTTAAAAAATTAACTATAGATGTGACTCCCCAAGGCTCTCCCCAGATGCCAAGTGCAGCCCCTGGCGGGAATGCCTGCCCCACCCCTGTCGTTTAGAGTCCTTATGGCCCTGGGTAATGCTGCTGGACCCATGTCCCAGCCCCCAAGCTCTGCAAACAGTCCACACCCCCCATGCCACACGCTCCCATGGCACACCCCCATGCCACACACCCATGCCACACACCCATGGCACACCCCCATGCCACATACCCCATGGCACACTCCCATGGCACACCCCCATGCCACACACCCCATGGCACACACTCCCATGGCACATCCCCCATGCCACATACTCCCATGGCACACACCCCATGCCACACACTCCCATGCACACTCCCCCATGCCACACACCCCCATGCCACACACCCCCATGGCTAATGTTTCATGTGTATTCTTGAAAGAGCCTGGGTTTTGTAAACACGCTGCTGACTTGTATAAAAACATGAACAGGTGTCGGTGGCCGCCACACGCTGCCCTCTTCCATCTGTGCCTCCATGCCTTGGCTCCTCCCACCGCAGGGTCTGTGGGTTCAGGGCCCACCACCTCTTCCTCAGTTGGAGTGAATTTGGGTCTGACCGAGGGCTTCAGCCATTGTCAGATGTGACAAACTGGCCCTCCCTGGAGACCGTGTCTCCAGGAAGCCCTGTTCCTCGGGGCTCCACCGCAGATACCTGCACAGGTGCTGGGCCATCGAGGCACGGCCATCACACCGCTGCAGGCGGCGGGGCCTCAGATGGTTTTCTGAAGGTCACCAACCCTTCAGGGTTGGACAAGCAGAAGCCTTTTGCATCCCTGCCAGGCCCCTTGCCCAGGTGGCCCCAGGCAGCCTCCACCCTCAGGCACACAGTCCCGATTCTGTTCACAGCTTCTGTTTTCCGGGCTTCTTTCCCCACGTTGACAAGATTTCCATCTCGCTGTTGATCTTGTCAGTGTAGGAAGAGTCCGATTCGTTGCTCTGAGGAAGCCTCTCGACTCCCAAGGTGTGCCAGAAGTCAAGGGCAGCCTCTTCCTTAGGAGACACATGCCCACACGCGCATGCAGGCACCACACAGAGTCCAGGGCTGTCGGCAGCTGTTTCTGCACCATCCAGGTGGCTGGTCTGGAGTTAACCATCACAGTAGCCCTGTGCTGCTGTGGAAACACGGGGGAGTTGTGTGGCTCTGTGGAAACACAGGGGAGCTCTGTGGCCTCTGTGGAAACACAGGGGAGCTCTGTGGCCTCTGTGGAAACACGGGGGAGCTGTGTGGCCTCTGTGGAAACAAGGGAGCTGTGTGGCCTGTGTGGAAACAGGGGAGTTGTGTGGCCTCCGTGGAAACACGGGGAGCTGCGTGGCCTCCGTGGAAACACGGGGGAGCTGTGTGGCCTCTGTGGAAACATGTCGGAGCTGTGTAGCCTGTGTGGAAACACGGGGGAGCTGTGTGGCCTCTGTGGAAACACGGGGGGCTGTGTGGCCTCCGTGGAAACACAAGGGAGCTATGTGGGCTGCGTGGAAACACAGGAGCTGTGTGGCCTCCGTGGAAACACGGGGAGCTGTGTGGCCTCCGTGGAAATGATGGGGAGCTGTGTGGCCTCCGTGGCAGGGCAGCCGTCGCTTGCCCTGTGCTAACTGTCTGCTTCCTGTGTGCTGTTTCCCTACTAGAATTCTCTTGTGGTCGAGATCCCGCCGTTTCGGAATCAGAGGATAACCAGCCCCGTTCACGTCAGTTTCTACGTCTGCAACGGGAAGAGAAAGCGAAGCCAGTACCAACGCTTCACCTACCTTCCTGCCAACGGTAACGCCGTCTTTCTAACCTTAAGCAGTGAAAATGAGCGTGTGGGGTGCTTTTTCTAAAGACACAGAAACAGATGCCTTCGCCGTAAAGCAGCGGGCGTGTTGCACGTGTAACTGTGTGATGTCCCATTAGTGAGACTGAGTCATCAATTCTCTCCAAAGGAAAGGACAAGGAAAGCTTCGGCTGCATTTTCCTTGGTCCCTGTTGCGGGGAGTGGGGCGCAGTGTTGCACTCAGACAGTCACGGTTATTGTGCTTCTTGGCTAATGTATAACAGCCAAGGGGAGAACACGGCTCTTCTGCTCTCAAAACCCAGGAGGTCCTGGTGTGTAGTTGTGTACTAAAGCTGCTTCGGGTGAAAGGCAAATGTTCATAGCTGTTTTGCAGGCACCTTTAGGAATAAACCTTGCTTTTCAGCCTGTGGTCCTGATGTGGTCTTTAAGGTGAGCAAGCTTTGTGCTGGGCGGATGTCCCCGAGACACTTCTCCAGGGGAAGTTTCATCTCCTGGGACCATGGGCATCTAGGCGGTGCACCTCCTCCTCAACCTGCTTGCCCCTTACCCATGATGGGAATGGCTCCTTTTCACTAAAAAAAATTAAAAATCAGCTTACCTTTTTAACCTTTAGGGTGTTTTCTTAAAGGAAATACCATTGAGTGTGTGCTTTGAGTCCCTGAAACGGTAGCAGCTTCCTTTGCGGGTTCAGGCCACGCCTCCCAGCTTGGAGAGGACAGGGTTAGCTTTCATCCTGAGTTTTACTGTGTTTTGGGTAAGCTTAGCTAATGTCAACAGTCTTTTTATATTGCTTTTTTCTAAAAACTCCAGAGATTCCTATCATCTAAGAGGGAAACCACATGCTGGGAGCTAATTACAGAAACAGCCACATTCTCTGAGTGAAATCAGGGTGTTTCCAAAGATTTCTGTTTTCTCTGAACGTAAAATAGACCAGATCCTAGGAAAGCCCTCGAATCCCATCCCCACGTTAACCAAAAGTGCCACTGCCAGCGCTCCCTGTTTCCTCAAGCAAGCTCTAGAAATACCTTTCAAGGTGTGTATACTGGGGTTTCGCTGTAAGTCGCTGTACCCCGAGAGCATCTGTGAGACAGAGCTGTAGGGGTGACGGGCAGCCACAGCCCAGCCCACATGGGGAAGGGCCTCATGCTCTGTGACCCCTGGGATTTACTGGTCTGCACCGCCCACACCAGTTCTTGGAACAAGGTACAATATATCTTACAGAAGAAAATGCTGTATCTTTTTCTGAAAATATAATGATTGTCTTCTAATTAAACTTCAAGCATGATTGACCAGAAATTGAATGACTTAAAGAAAACCCAGGCCTCATAAAGAAGGCTTGCTTTGCAGAGCAGTGCGTTAAATTTTTATCTTATGTGCTGGGCACGTGGCAGCCCCACTGTGGGTTTTCGCGGCACTGAGTTTAGCACACATCACGCGTCTCAGAGGCAGACGGGGTCTGTGCCAGGAGCCTGCCAGCCCTTCGCAGGCAGGAGTGGAGGCCCCCATGACCGTGCCGCAGCATGAAGTTGGTGAGGCTGACCTGCTCCTGCCCTTCCTGCCCACACCCCACCCAGCAGCCGGCCATCCAGTCCTACCAGCCACGTTCCTGCCTCGGCCGGCCCCAGCACCCCTCTCAGCTCCGTGCCCGGCGTGGACGTCTCTCCTGGACCCCCAGCCCAGTACCCAGCAGCACCCTCCACCCCCAGCTGCCTCAGCATGGCCCATCGAAGGCCAGGTTCCCCAGGCCCGCCCCAGGCACCAGCCTTCACCCATCCTCTCTCTCGATGACTCCCTCATCTCTCCTTTCCCGGAGGAGCGCCACAGCCTCCAGGTGACCCTCCAGGTCCCCATGAGCACATGGACTGGCCCCACCAGCCCACAGGGGCTCCTGGCTCCCTGTCACCCCCCCGCTTCTGGGGGCTGTGACTGAATCCCGCTCCACAGACTGATTCCCTCAGGCAGAACCCCGGGCTGCCGCCTGCCGGGGAGAACTGCCTGGTAAGGACCCCGTGCCTGCCTTGAGGCCGCTGTCAGTCAGTGTGGCTTTTAAATAAATAAACGAATGAGTGGAAACCAGCACCCAGACATCCGTGTCCATCCGTGTCCCACTGCCCTTCTTGCCCTGCGACCCTGGCTGCGTCTGAGACGCCAAGGCCACACCAGGGCCTGCGTCCTCGGTGCTCATGCGTCTGTGTCTCGGGGTCCGGCTCAGACGGCTTCTGCCACGTGGTCTGAGAGAAGGTTGGCAGCTCTCCTTCCACAACCCCTGGAGGTGTAGACAGGACGTGTCGGGAGGGTGCAGAGCAGCTGCTCAGCAGGCACCGGCCTGACTCAAAGCTGCTCCTGGTTTGCTTTTTCCCTTCTCTACATGTCGCCGTGGGGTCCTTCTCCACTGTGCTGAGCTTCAGGCCTGAGTTCCCAGGGGTCACGGCAGCCAGGGCCAGGCTCCTAGGGGCATGAAGTGTGCTGTGGAAATGTACAAGTGAACAGAAATGAACCACGTAACCTCCAGCTGTGGGATTCATTTCGCATACAGTTTGTAGAATCAAGTCTCACTTGAGGTTTTCCTTCAGAATTGCTGTCCCCACAGGCAGGCCCTGCCAAGGGCTCCAGGGCGTTTGGAATCCAAGTGCCCAAGGGGGGCAGTGCTTGTGGGGGGCAGGGGCACGCCTTGGCTGCTAGCTGCCGGCACTCCTCATCTCGGCCCCGAAGGTGTCCTGGGATGATTTGGGGGAAGATGAGCCCAGAGGCAGCCCCTGTCCCCGAGCCCCTCTCCGTTCTCACGAGGCCTCATCCTCGTCTCTCCTTTCAAGTTAGCGCGTTGCCAGGTCAGCCTCTGGGAATCGTCATCTGAGTGCAGAGGGCTGATGGTCTCCGATGGGGCCCAGAGGGTCAGGTTGGTTCCCTTCACCTCCTTGGGGGACAAGCATTAAATGCGGAAAGGTTCTCACCCGAACGTTTGAGCAGGAGCGGCAGAGCCCTCTGGGAGCCCTGCAGGCTGCCCCTCCTGGCACTGTGGCAGGAAAGTAAACGTGGCACACAGTGGGAGTCTCAGACACGTGTGCCAAGCAGAGGGCTCCTGGAGCAGCTGGCTTGTCACTGCTTCTGTTTAACTGCGCCTGAATTTAATCTTCTGAAGGTGCGTCACGATGGCCGAGGGATGCCCGGGTGCCAGGAACTTCCGCAGTTCTGAGAGGTTATTCCAACGTGTCAGCCTTAACGACTGGAGCTGGGGGACCCTGCCCAGGCCTGGTTAGAAGGCAGTGCCCGCGCGGCCTGGAGCGTGCGTGAGGGGCTGCGCGTGTGTCCCCAGATAGGAGCAGGCAGGGCTGGGCATCTGCCCATGGTGGGCCACGGGCACTTTGGAAAAAGAAAACCAAGTTACAAACTCACAATGAGCTACCAACGTCAGTGTCTGTTTGCAGGAGAAAGTAAAACATGGCAGATCACTGGGGCTTGGAGACTCGGGTCTGTTCATCTGACGTCGTTTTTGCTGGTTTCCTGGAAATGCTTCCAGGGCCTTTGCACTGCACCTCCCGTGGAGCTCTTCCCCAGCCGTGCCGAGGAGAAGCTGCTCCTGGCCCCACCTCCCCGTGGGAGCACACGCAGCCCTGCCTCTGTTGGGATCCCTTTCATGGCCAGAGCCTCCTTCCTCAGGGGACACGTGGCCCAGCTGAGGGTCCTCTGGTGACAGGGAGTGGCTGCTATGGTCAAACCCTCTGTCACCCAAAATTGGGAGCAGCTCTGACCACGGAATGTGACGTCCAGGGTGAGAAGTCATCAGGGTAGATCTGCCTCGGGATCTGGGGGTCCCTTGCTGGGGGTGGGCTCCAAGCCCAGACAGGAGCCAGCTGAAGACTCAAACACCACGAAGAGGGGTGGACACTCTTCCCTCCCCGGCTCCTCCCCAGCCCTCCACTGGCCCTGCCACGGTGACCTGGGCCTGAGTCTGTTTCTTCTCAAGGGTAGAAGGGGACTCGATCCCATTCCTTTCCTGTTTGCAGTGGATTATTAAATGGAGAAGTGACCATGGCATCGGAGAGGTGTTGGTACAGAGGCTCCAGTGGTACAGAGGGAGCCCGGGTCCTGTGGCCTTGGGTCCACACCATCAATCGTCATGAAGAGAGCTGCTTGGGCGTGAGCCGGGGCGGGGGTGGCTGTGAAACGGAGGTCCTGTGCACAGAGCCCACCACCCACAGTTGACAGCTGGGAGCTTGTCTCTGCCTGCCCGTCCCAGGCAGCAGACCCGGTCTTTCGGGGAGCCCCCTCCAGACAGCACGTCCCAGGCCCCCAGTAAGCTCAGCTGGGGTTGTGCAGGCCAAGAGCTCTAGAACCCTGTCAAGGATCCACTCAGTTGCAGACGGAGCCACAGACAGGCAGCCATGGGCCACCCACCCTCCATGCCCTCCTCCTCAGCTGGTGGCCTCCCCTTCTCAGGAGCTATCTGTTCTGCCTTTTCCCTGGATTTTCGGGCTCACGCTATCCAAGTCCACTGCACGTAAAGCTCAATCCCGAGACAGTGACGTTCGTGAGGTCTCTGCAGATTCTCAACGGCCCCAGATCGCCCTTTCGCTGCCGTTGGCCAAAAGCACAGCCTGGGTAGCTGCGAACACCCGTGGCCTCTTCCCTCCCCTCCCCTCCCTCCTGCACACTTGGAGGCACCCTGGGGCTTGGCCTGAGCTCGGCTGTCACTGCAAAGTGAACCTGCCCACCTCAGATGCCCACCCTGCCATGGCTCCCACGTTCCGTCATCTTAGATATAAGGAGGTGGGGCCCTGAGCACCTGTCGAGCCCCTGGTGTGGTGGCAGCGGGGGTGAGGGGTGTCTCGCCAGCATCTTTCCAGGACTGCCAGGCTGTGCCTCCAGTCTCTCCCCACCCTGTCCTGTTCTCTGAAATAAAGTTGCTCATATTCCGATCCCCGCACCTTGGCAGCTGCTCCCAGCTCCTGACACATCAGGCCAGTCCTGGCCTCGCACTGCCCTGGTTTTCAGCCTTGAGTGTCAGCCAGGCTGCGGGTGCTTTGATGCACCAGGGCCTGGTCACAGGTTCTCAAAACAGATTCTCCTGGTAGCCCTCATGCACCCTCCAAGGGCCTGAAACGCAGCCCCGTGCTCCCTGCCCTGCCCTGCACAGGAACCAGGGCAGCCTCCCCTTTCTGCAGCTCATGGGGGTCAAGCCGGACCCCTCATGCTGATGTTTCCGCTCAGCTCTGCCCCAGCTTAGAAGTCCAACCTGATTTCAAACAGAGCGGGTGATGCTGACCTCTCCAGCCTCCCGTGCTCCAGGAGGCCACAGGAGTGAGAATTCCAGAAGTGTGGCAGCCGATGACCTCTGTGGCTGGAGCTGAGCTGGCCCCACCCTCAAGCAGCAGCCTGTGGGCCCCTCGTCCCTGTTCTACTGAAAGCCTCACGGCCACCCGAGGGAGGCAGCTTCTATTACATTTGTTTTTGCCATTTTCCTCACTCCTCGAGACAGCAAGGGAAGGGTGATCGGATGCTCGCTGCTGACGCTGTAACCCTGGGGGAAAGGAATTTCTCTCTCACTTGCTGTGGGGTGCTGGCCCGCCAGGCCTCCCAGGAGACCTCCCCAAATGTCAGAAGGGCTCCAATTAAAAGGGGGACCGGAGATGCGCTTGCCCAGAACCCCCACCAGCGAGACGCCGGGCATCCTGACCAGCGACGCTCGGGCCCTGCGTGTCCTCGGAGCCTGTTCTAAGGCGGAAGGGATTTGGGGTGGAAGATTGCTCCTGCAGAAATCAGAGTGAGGGGAATACATTCGGAACCAGCGTTGGGATCCAGACTGGTGTGAAGGAGCCCCCTGAGGCTGGGTGAGCCCAGCTCCTGCAGGAGGGGGTGGGGCCGGGAGCCTGACACAGGATAAGGGGGTGGGAAGGGGTTTGTTTAGAAATCTAAGGGCCGTGGGCCACCAAAAACAGGGACATGTGAGTCAGTGGGGAGGCTGGGCGCCAGGAAGCCTGGGATCCGGGACGTGCGTGGGGCGACGGGAGCGCTCTGAGCTTGGCGACGCCAGCCACGCGCCTGGGAGGGACCCGCCTGTCTGCAGAGTTGCTCCCAGCCAGCATCTGCCGTGCGTCTGCCGCCCCACTGTGGCCCCGTGGTTCCAGTGGCGTGGCGAAGCCTGGCTCTGCAGCTGCCTAGGAGCATGAGTCACGTGTCCCACAGAACACGGAGGGTAGCCCCAGCGATGACGGGCGAAAGCCAACCGATGTGTGTTTTGGCTCATGCGTCTGTGGGAGCATCCTCTGCCATGAGCCTGATTGGGCAACAGACCCCGCCTCACCACACCCGGGAGCAGCACAGCCTGCCACACCTGCGGCCGTGGGCGCCCCGAGGCCCCCATTAAGTAACTGAGTCCTTTCCCTATTTTCACTTGTGTGTGTGGAAGAGTGCCAAGCCCCACCCATAGGACGGTGTGAGGGCAAAGTCAGATCATGAGCAGAAGCACTCAGGCCTGTCCCGGGCACACTGCCAGGGCCAGCCACAGGGTCAGCCGCCACGGAGCTGCGGTTTCAGCCTGGAGGTCTGTGGCATGCGTGGTTGGAATACTCACCCTACTCACGTGGCTGTGACTCTGGAAGAGCGTACGTTCCTGGAAACCGTGGAACACGCTTCCGCAGCAACGCCAGTGAAGAGTGGGAGAACGCGCCCGGCTTCCCACAGGCAGGGCAGATGCAGCTGGAAAACTCCTCACTGTCTCCCACGTCAGGTGGGGCCTGGTTGGCGCAGATTCCCCGCCCCCCGCCCCCTTGGGCTGAGGACAGTCTGGTCCACACCCCATCTCCGCTTTTCTTCTTTCACTGTTTACGAAAAGCTGTGCCCTGGAGCTGTCATTCCTGGTTGTTTATGTTGATGGCAAGGCTTGGACTTCATTGTCGTGCAGAGAACAGAAGCCAGTCTGATCTTTGTTTTCCGGGGGTTTAGACTTTCAACAAAACCTCTTTTGTCCAGCGCTGCCGTGCGTACCTGGTAGAGTAACTCAAGCTAAACACTTGAGGTTTCTAAAGACGCAGGCCTGGGTCCTGGGGTAATTCCTTGCTGTGCACGGCACCTGCAGCCTGCGGCCAGCTTGGTGTTAGATCCCGGCCCCAGTGCCACCTGGGGACCAGCTGTAACTAGACAGAGGAAGGGGTCTCAGTCTTCGGGGATTCCACAGCAGAGCACCACCAGCCGGGCGCCTTGTAAAGAGCACGTGTCCACTTAGCTCTGGAGGCTGGAAGTCTGAGGTGGGGGCTGGGACGCTTGGGTTCTGGTGAGGACCCTTCCAGGTTGAGACAGCCAGATTCCCACCGTGTCCTCACGTGGCACAGCAGATTTGTGTCTTCCTCCTCCTGGGATACCAGACATGGGATCAGGGCCACACTCTGATGACATCTTTTAACCCCAGCTGCCTCCCGCAAGCCCCATCTTCAAGTAGAGCCAATTGGAAGGGGGTTAGGGCTTCAGCACGAGGTTGAATGGACACGATTCCATCTGCAGCAGTGACCCCACTTGTCTAAAGCTGAAGGGCTGGGCCTGCCCCCAGGGCCCCTGCCACTCCCAGGGCCCCTGCCCACTCCCAGACCCCCAGGCCCCCCTTGTTGTCCCCAGGGCCCCCTACCCACTCCCAGGCCCCCTTTCTACCCCCCCAGTTGCTTCCTGGGCCTACCCCCCAGGCCCCTCTTGTTGTCCCCAGGCCCCTCTTGTTGTCCCCAGGGCCCCCTGCCCACCCCCAGGCCCCCTTCTCACCCCCAGGTGCTCCCTGTGCTGCAGACAGAGCCCCCAAGAGCTGGGAGCTGCGGGCACCAACCTCACAGGAAGCCAGCGGCTGTGTGGGCTCTTGCCTGCTGCCGTGTCACTCAAGCCTATTGTCATTCTCAGGTCTTGTCACCTCTGTCTTATAGCTGGGGAGACAGGCTTATGGGATTTAGGGGTCTGAGCATCCCATGGCAAGTGGTATGTGGATGGGAATTCACGTGTGTGGCCTCCTCGGAAGCTGGCGTGTCCTTTGTCCGTGAGGATCTGCCATCCATCCCGGCTGCGAGTCGCTGCCCTCAGATCTTCCAAGAACGTGCTCAGGGAGGCTGCAGGTCCAGGGAAGGGCGTTTACCGGACGGTGCGCCCAAAGATGCCTGCAGTGTGTGTGGCTTCGGGTGGTGCTGTTCACCCGTCTGTTCCCGCCTTTATTTTCCACCCATCAGGCCTGCGTGCCAGGCCCTGGGACAGGTGTCAGTAAGCTCACGTGCAGCCCCCCCAGGAGAGCATGGACATCCGGGACAGGTGTCAGTCAAAGCTCACGCACAGGCCCCCCCAGGAGAGCATGAACATCCGGGACAGGTGTCAGTCAAAGCTCATGCACAGGCCCCCCTGGGCCAAGGGACCCCGACTGGCTCTGAGACTCACAAGATGCTGTCATGGGTGGGGCACATGTGGTGCCCCTAGGTTTGAAATCACCGCCCCCAGCTTCCTGCAAATAGCTCTGGGAAGGAGGGGAGCAGCAGGCAGTGTGGGACCATCTCCGTCATGGGCATATGAGTTTATTCCTGAGAGGTGCGTGTTGCCACAGCCTCTGTGGCTGGAGCCTGGGCCTCGGGAAGAGAGGGAGTGCCTGCTGTGGGTGGGGTGACGGCAGCTACCTAGACTTGGCGGGGTCCCCGTGAAGCGTCTGCTCAGTCTCTGCTTGCCCCTGGGGGTGGCAGACACATCAGCACTGGGCCTGCTCCACTCCACAGGGCAAGCAGCCCATGTGTCTTGATGCCCCGCCGGCTGCCAGCATGCCAGGGGAGGTGGCTCATGTGTCCCAGCACCATGTGCTCCTCACCACCACCATCCTGGGAGGAGGAATCCGAGTGGCTGGAGAGGTGCAGGAGTGAGGGCGTGAGTACCACTGTGGTTTTCGGTGGGCCGTGTCTGCGCAGGGTTCTCCGGCGTGCTCTGGCCAGCAGCAGCAGACGCCACCCGGCCGCTCGGCCCGCCTGCTCTCTGGAATCACCAGCCTTGGGCCATGGGGCGGCTAATTTATGGCCACGGTCATTTACGGGACAGCTGTGCTGGGGCTGTGCCTCCAGTGTCAGGCAGAGCCGTCAGGTGAGCGTTTTTAAAGAGCTCAGGGCACGCTTTACAAAACAGCCGCGCTGGCCCCCATGCCTGGCCACGTTTCTGGGCCCTGGCTGAAAATCCCGTGCGTGGAGAGGATCCCCACAGGGCATTAATTTAACCTTCCAGCCATGTGCTTTTGCTTAAGATCATAAACTGGAAATTACCAGCCTCATTTAGAGCGGAGGCTGGGCTCTTCAGGACACAGCCTCTTCTGAGCGGGAGAGACATGGGTGCCTACCCGTGTCGCACTCCCACGTCTGGGCCTGTTTCTGGCGACCCCAATGCCTCTGGAAGGCACAGGCCTGAGTTTGGGGAGAACGCTGGCCACACTCCACCCTGGGGCTCCCCGCCGTCCACCTTTCTAGTGGGCTCCTCAAGCTTGAAGCTGGAACCCGAGGAGGGGCGGTTCCTGAGGCCCAGCTGCCTGCACAGAGCAGGCATGTGGGGGCATGGCCTGAAGCTGACACACATGTCCCCTGGATGAAAATGTCCCCAGCCTTGGGGTCTCCAGACTGCGGTCAGAGCCCTCTCCCCAGGCACCGACTCCCCCACCCGTTAAAAAAGGTGTTGCCGCCCATGGCTGATATTCGACGTTCTAACGAGAAACGAGAGGGATGGAGTTACCCCGTCAACGTGAGGGCACCCTCCCCTCAGCAGCCCCCAACTTGCGCAGGCAGTTCTGGGCTTTGCCCCATCTGTGAACCCTCTGCTGAAGACATGGCCCCGGGAGGCCACACTCAGGTGGCTGGAAGCAGACACCTCTCCGCAGGAACTGACCCGGCACTCCAGGGCCTGTGCCAGGCGCTGACGCGTTCTGTAGCTTCTCCCAAAGTTGACATGGGAGCAGCGGCGGCTTCAGATGGGACCCGCTAGGCCTCACCGCTGGGACAACTGAATGGTGATGTCACCCCGAACATGGCCATTGCTTCCTGGGGTGTGATTCCAGCGTGACCCCAGTGGTGCTTGCAGAGTGGACAAGGCTGGGGGAGCACCCATCCCACCCCACCCTGGGTGCCACTGTAGATGCAGCCCCGATCTCGGCCTTCGTGCCTGACAGCTCGGGCCACGATTGCCACGGCAGCTGTGGCCAGACCTGCCCCGGGCCAAAGGCTAGTGATGCCGGGTCTGTGAGCCCCGGGTAAGGCTGGCATGACCCTCAGCAGAGCCTGGCTGGATGGATGGGCCCCAGTTAGTGAGCTGCAGGCTGCGTCCTGGGAAGGCCTTGGAATCACGGCAGCCGTGTGATTTTCCTCCTGCCTCCTAGATGTCAGCACCCCTCTGAAACCTCAGCCTCTGTACTCAGCGTGCAGGGCGGACACTTTATTTTATTATTATTTTATTATTTTTATTATACTTTAAGTTCTGGGGTACATGTGCAGATCGTGCAGGATTGTTATGTAGCTGTACATGTGCCATGGTGGTTTGCTGCATCCATCCCTTGTCATCTACATTAGGTGCTCCCCCCAATCCCCCCACCCCCTGCTATTCCTCCCCAAGCACCCCCATCCCCCAACAGGCCCCAGTGTGTGACGTTCCCCTCCCTGTGTCCATGTGTTCTCATTTTTCAATACCCATTTATGAGTGAGAACGTGTGGTGTTTGGTTTTCTGTTCTTGTGTCAGTTTGCTGAGAATGATGGTTTCCAGCTTCAACCATGTTTCTGCAAAGGACGTGAACTTACCCTTTTTTATGGCTGCATAGTATTCCGTGGTGGATTCATGCCGCATTTTACCTTGACCTACTCAGCATGCAGCAGGCGCTTTAAACGTCAGCCTCCCTACACAGCGTGCAGAGTGGATGAAATAAGGATTTGAATTAGTGAATGAAAGGAGGGAATTGAAAAGTCAGAGCACAAAAGCAACAAAATGCAGCAACACTGTGGAATCCCAGGGTTGAAAGTGTTGGCTGACCTCCTCGGACCGGAGGCTGGTGAGATGCTACAGCTGGGAACGGCCCATATGGGTTACTCCCTGTGATGGCCCCAGTGTGGCGGGGAGGAGGCTTGGCCAGCGTGGACAGCTCTTCCCAGTTCTCACAGCTGCCTGGAGCTGTGGCGGGCGCCGCAGGGAGCACAGGGGCTCTCGCGCCGTGCGCTGCAGGAAAACGTGTCTCCGTCGTTCGCAGCTGCTGGCGGAGCCTCGGCACCCCGGCTTGGTGGGGAACGGCTGCGTGGACTCGCGGGCTCAAGCCCAGGGCTAAAGGTTTTCTCTTGAGTTGCGGAAACGCTTTTACTGACTGCGGGAGCCCACGTGGGCCCTCGGCGGCAGTGAGTGTTTGCGCAGGGAGCCTGTGTGCAGGTTTTGGGGGCCACGTGAAGGCCCCAGGTGGTGATGGAAGGGAGTTTCACTCCCTGTGGCCGACCCCACTGCCCAAACCCACCGGTGTGCAGCTCACGGGAAGCAGAAAACGGAATGAGGAGGCCTGGTGGGAGCTCACTGTCCGCACTGCGTTCGCTCAGAGCGGCGCCTCACATCTGTTGGGAATTTACGTGCGCTGGGGCGAGGGCCTCAGCAGCGGAGCCGTCTGTGTCTCTTCTAAGTAGCACGAGAGGCCTGAGACCAACAGGAAAACAGCAGCCGCAGGAATGCTGGCTGGGATCCGCCTTGCCGCTCCACTGACTGCACGCCCTGCCCACTGCCTTCCCGACACCCCGCAGAAGCCGGTGCAGAGGCCAGGGTGGGCGCAAGGCACAGGCGCGAGGCGGGAGCCGGCGTCGGCTCTGGGCCAGGCCTGGCAGAGCAGCCTTGGGGACCCAGTGCCTGGCCTGCAGGCTCCTCCCCGCGGCCCCCGCTTTCTCGGGAGGGCTGGGTGGGAGAAGTCTCCAGAAACTCAGGGGCCCCGTGTTCCATCCCAAGCTGCTGGGTCACCGCCTCCACACAGCCCACCCCTTTGAGAGAGATTGGGAGGGACTGTGGGACCATGGAGGTATTGTGTCCTGGGTGAGGGCATCTTTCTGTCGGTGACAGACGCTTCTCGCCTCCAGTGGTCATTCCCCTTTGCAGCTGGAGTTTTATGGACTCCTGAAAGCTGTCTTGCTGTGTGTTCGAGTTTACCAAACTGAGTGTCAGGAGCAGAAATGCAGTCGTGCATCCAAGTTAAAATGTTCGCTTTGATTCCTACAAATCCACAGGCCCCTGGGCCCAGGGCTTCCACTGCCGTTTGCAAGTGGACTTTTATAGTGCGTTAGAGCCAGCGGAGAGGCCAAGGAAAACAGTCCTCGCCGGTATTAGAACCAGCTGCACTCTCTGGGCCGATGACTCATGCCCTTTTTTAATGGGGTGGGAGAACCGGGCAGGAGACAGAGGGACCCAGTCAAGGCTGCTGGCTCTGCGGAGGGTGTCCCACCACCAGTCTTTCTGATCTTACCCATCTGCAACTCGTGTTGATCTAACTTTTCTCCCCTTCTCACAGTTCCAATTATAAAAACAGAACCCACTGACGATTTTGAGCCTGCTCCAGCCTGTGGACCGGTGAGCCAAGGGTTAAGTCCGCTCCCGAGATCATACTACAGCCAGCAGCTGGCCATGCCGCCCGACCCTGGTTCCTGCCTCGTGGCCGGCGTCCCAGCCTGTCCGCAGAGAGGCGCCCTGATGCCAGCAGCCCCCGGCACGAGCCCCAAGCTCCACGACCTTTCTCCCGCTGCCTACTCCAAGGCCATCGCCAGCTCGGGCCATTGTCACCTGGGGCTCCTGCCGCCAGCCGGAGAGGCCCCCACCGTCACCCCCGCTGTGCAGGATGTGCCCAGGCCAGCGGCCGTGCACCCCGGCTCTCCCGGACAGCCGCCCCCGGCCCTGCTTCCACAGCAGGTGAGTGCACCTCCAAGCGGTAGCCACCCCCCTGGGCTCGAACACTCACTCTGCCCCAGCAGCCCCTCTCCTCCACTCCCGCCCGCTGCCCAAGAGCCGACCTGCCTGCAGCCCTGCAGCCCAGCGTGCCCGCCTGCCACGGGCCGCCTACAGCACCCGCCGCCCACGGTCCGCAGGGACGAGTCTCCAACCGCCCGGCCCCGGCTGCTGCCAGAGGCCCGTGAGGACAGTAGTCCTAATTTGGCCCCTATTCCTGTAACGGTCAAGCGAGAGCCGGAAGAATTGGACCAGTTGTACCTGGACGACGGTGAGTGCCCGCGGCCACGCCGATGTGTGCCCAGCCCGATGCCGCGTCATGAGCTCATGGAGGAGACGTGTGCATGTGGTGCATGGACGTGCATCCCGGCACCGGGCGGGGTGTGGATGTGTCCTCCTGACACAGTGCCCATGTGCTGCCATGGTGCCAGGGTGCCCCCACGAGATCCTGCTCTGGTGAGGGCGGCATGGGGCTCTGACAGGTACCTTGGCTGCAGACCCCCTGCAAAGCCCGTCCCAGGGTCTGAGGCTCATGCTGTGTGCCCAGGTTTGCGACTGCAGCTGACTGCGGAGCAGCTCAGCTTGGGCTCAAAGCCCTGGCTAGAGGAGGTGCCAGCCTCTGCAGTCGGGGCATCGCGGGTGCCGCCAAGTCCCGTGGATGGCTCGTAGACCACAGCTTAGCCGAGGTGGTGTATGCGTTGCTCTGTGTGGCTCTGTGCACACGTCTAATGGCCGAGGCCGCCTGGCAGGACCTTGGAGGACGGCCGTGACGCCAGGGGCCTGGGACGGTGCCTTCAGGCCTTGGGCGCAGGGCCTCCACTGTCCAGGCTCCCACAGCACAGAGGCGCACTGAACACCGTGCACCTGGGGCCGCGTGGGAAGGAAGTGGCCTCACGTCTGTGGCCAGGCGGGTGGCACGGGAACCCCAGCAAGCGCTCAGTCCTTTCTGTGAGCAGTGCTGACCGAACGCCACTGCGTTCCTGGCTAGTGTTTCTGTTTGACGGCCCAGCCCAACTTGCATGCAGTCATGCTGTGGTCAGGGGGCGGCTGCAGCCCTAGTGGCCACATGTTAGAGGGCAACTCGGCCTGTGTCTTCCGGCCCTGCCTGCGTGGTTAGTGCGGACTGGGCTTCGTTCCCGTCGGGGGCACAGTCAGTCCTCCCGAGTGTAAGACGTTTCCCAGGCCAGGGTTCCAGCAGACACACCAGGGCCTTGCTCACTTCCTGCCCTGAGGCCTGAGGACCAGGCGAGCCTCGGCCTTCCAGGGAGGGGGTGGCATCAGCCTCTCCTGACCTGGGGGCAGGACTCCGGGGCATCCGGAGCTGGGTTTCCCATCTGCTGGGCAGGGAGTGAGGCCTTGCCAGATGCCTTCCTGTTGCTTTCTGACTGAAGGCTGCAAGCTTTTTAAGAAGGATGCATGCAAATACTTCAGCCCCCAAAATTTTCAACTCTTGAGCCTGGAGCCCTGGTGTGTGTGTGAATTTGAGGTAGTGTATTCCCTGGGGCCTGGACTTTGTGTGCGAGCTTGCGGGAGTGACCCATGGAGCCTGCAGCCCCTGCCGTCTGTTTTTGGGCTTGCAGGAGTGTACCTGTCAACTCAGGAGGCTGCTGCCTCCCCAGGGCTATCCCTCAAAACCACACTGGAGGCCAGTCTCTGGAGGTTTGTGATGACCGTGGGGCGGGGCCGGGACCACGTCTGCGTCTTGTGCAGATGGGTCCTGAAGCTCTTTCTGTCTGATCTGCCCGCTCTCCTCCTCGTCCCCCCACAAGGCCGCTGGAGCTCCGCATGGGGCCACGTTCCTGCACTGCTCCCTGCTGAGCACAGACAGACTCCTCCTTCCTCCCCAGCCTCTGCATGAGGTGGATGCTGTGTGGGTAGACGCCGGCCGAGGGGGCGCTGACGGTCATGCCTACCATCCCTCACCCCTGCCTTGTCTCACATGGTCTCTTCCCGCCCGCCACGTCTTGTCCCAGCTGTGACCCGCCAGCCCTGGGCTCCCACCCTAACCCCAGGGGTTTCTGTGTTGCCAAAGCAGAGATGGCCTTGGAGTCCGGTGCCAGCCTCCCACTGCCCCGGTCCACATACATCTTATCAGGCCCAAGGCTGGCCCCGGAGCCTCGAGCACAGAGCGCCAGCCCTGCACGCTCTTCTGGGCATAGTTCACGGGTGCTGTGTTCATTCTGTTTCCATAATACGGGGCCAGCCACACACAGGCATTTTGGTTTAGCTTATGGCACTAGGCAGTGCTGTTTCTGTTTTGGGGGTCAGGTTGGGTGGAGGCTGAGACACCTGTGCACACACCTCCCTGTGCCATGGTGAACATCGTGCATTTCATCTCCACCTGCGAGGTCCCTCAGTGCTCAGCCAGGACCACAGGAGCTCAGGCTTCGGCAGCTGGAAGCAGTGTCAGCCATGGCCTGATCTCCTGCCATCCTGGACAGATAGCCTTTCTCCGTCCTGCAGCGGTGGGCAGGTGGGGGGGGGGTCGCAGATGAAGTTCTGCTCATGGTGGATTTGAAGGGGAGGGGAGAGTCCTAGGGGCTGAGGGAGTGTAGGTGGAGGGACCCTGATGCAGGCCCAGCTCTGGGTCAGGGTGGGGGG
>CM052661.1:108315791-108339606 GCA_028533165.1 Leontopithecus rosalia
GGTCCCTGGTGTAGGCCCAGCGCTGGGTCAGGGTAGGGTGGTCCCTGGTGCAGGCTCAGCTCTGGGTCAGGCTAGGGTGGTCCCTGGTGCAGGCTCAGCTCTGGGTCAGGGTGGGGGGTCCCTGGTGCAGGCTCAGCTCTGGGTCAGGGTGGGGGTCCCTAGTGCAGGCACAGCTCTGGGTCAGGGTGGGGGTCCCTAGTGCAGGCCTGACATTGCTGCCGCCCCATGAGACTGACACCAGGCTGTGGGCTCCAGGTCCCTCCTGAGCAGCTGGGGGAGATCCACTCACTCTAGACGCCTGTCCCTTTCTGGTGAGAGGAGCAGATTCGACTGTTTATTGCTCTGTTGGAGCTGACTGGACAAAGTCTTTGCTGAGAGTGACATGCGCCAAGCCGTTTCCCGAGTCCTGGGTGGATGGGGCCATAGACGGTGCGCTGCCTGTCCTTTTGAGAAGATGGCTGGAGTGTCCCCCAAGATGGCCGGGAAGGGTCCTGGGTCAGGGCTGAGTCTGGATTGGCCTGAGGTGGAATCCACACCCCAGGCTCATAAACACCATGACACAAACGGAGGTCGGGGCCCAGGCTGGGTCGGGAAAGCCTCATGCAGGATGAAGACCTGAGTCACGAGGTGGGCCCCTGAGTCCCCAGACCCCAGTGAGCTCCAGGGAAATGTGGGGGGCCACCCAGGGGCCACCTTGATGAAAGAGGTGGTGAGTATGGGTGAGTATGGGTGGTGCTGGTTTAGTGTTAATGTATATTTTGTCTAATTTCACATTCCTTAAGAGAACTGGGCACCTCAGCACCCACCCTGGGACGCAGCTGCTGGCTTAGAAAGCGGTGACCTGGAGTGGGGGAGCAGAGAGGAGTGGGGAGCACAGGACCCCCCACCAAGGGATGATCCCAGCACCCAGCGAAGGAGTAGAGATGAGAGACAGAGACAGTCATGAAACCCAGGTCAGAAGTTGGCGCCGTGCGTGTCACGTGTCCTCAGTGGGTGGAAAGTGGCCACTGTGTGTGTGTTAGTTTATGCAACAGGCGAGGGAGGAATGCTGGGGTGGGAGGAAGCAGAAGAGAAGTCAGGCTGTGGCTGGGGCAGGACTCAGATACCCCAACCGTGTTTGTAAATAGGCCGAAGGGACAGGCAGCCGGGACCTGCCGGCCAGCCCCGAGCCCCGTGAGGCGCCCGTGGTAGGATGTGGCATCGAAGGTGACGGAAGCCCCACTGGGTCCTGGTTCCCAGCTTCCCTGGCTTCTCTCTGCAATCCGCTGGCCCCACCACTGCCTCCAGGGCCAGCAAGCCGGCGTGAGGCATGGAGTTAGTCTCCAGTGCCCTGCGAGCCAAACAGCAGTGGCTTGTAGAGTGCAGGGAGGAGGCGGAGGGTCTGGGCTGGTGGTGCCTGGATGTCCTCACGGGGCTGGAGACCCAGCCCTGACCCCCAAACACCCAGTCGTCTTGAGGGGCTTCCCTCTGCCAGACCAGACCCAGAGCGGTGAATTGAGTCACTTCACGGCTTTGCTGCTTGCTTCACATGTGCCGCTGCAGAGAGGCAGCCGGTGCGATCCGGGCTCCTCCCGTGCACGGTGACGCTGACACCAGCGGCCCGTGAGGATGGAGAAGGAACTTATTTTTGTGCATACGCGTTTTTCACTTGTTTTGTTTGGGTTTTGATTTTGTTTTCCAGAAATGTAGTTGAAAGGCAATACTAGAATATTGTCCAGTTGCAGAGACTGTTGGGGGGTGCACAGTGTCCACGTTTGCATTCCAGAGGGGTCTGGGGAGGACGTTTTACACCGGAGCCTCCTCCCTGGAAGCCTCCGCTTGGCCACAGGAATCTGAAGGTCACGCACGACCCACATCCTGTGTGTCTTAAGGAATCCAAGCCTCAAAATGGCAAATGAAGCTGGACGTGGTGGCTCACACCTGTAATAGCAGAACTTTGGGAGGCCAAGAGGGCAGATCCCCTGAGGTCAGGAGTCCGAGACCAGCCTTGCCAACATGGTGGAAACCCCATCTCTGTTAAAAATACAAAAATTAGTCGGGCCTGGTGGCACTTGCCTGTAATCCCAGCTACTTGGGAGGCGGAGGCAGGAGAATCACTTGAACCCGGGAGACAGAGGTTGCAGTGAGCCAAGATTGCACCACTGCTCCCCAGCCTGGGAGGAACAGGGTTCCTCCATCTCAAAAAAAACAGTAAGAAAGAAAAAGGAATTCAGCTTTTTTTAAAGGCTTTCTTTGCTTTCGTGTCCTCTCTGCTCCCACGTTCAGTTTCAGAAGTGCTTGACCCATAATTAATTCTAGTAACGAGGTCGTTTGTTTCTTCCCAAGATTTAGCTTCCCTGAGACGTCCTGAGCGTGGCCAAGCCACGGAGGGTCATTGTTTACTCACTTTCGGTATCTCGCATTATTTTCAATGCAGATCTGAAAACGTCACAGGGCTCGATGTGGCTCCTTTACCCGTGTGATTTTCTTGCATTCCCTGTCGTGGAGAAGGCCCATGAGGAGACTCCCCGGGGTGGACTCTCGATGAATGGCACGTTACAGTGGTCAGCTCCGTGGCACAGGCTCCCACGTCGAGAGCATGTGCAGGGCTGTCCTCTGAAACGGAGGCATGCAGGGCTCTCTGTGGTGCCCACCTGCCTGTGCCGCTGAAATGGGGCCTCCCTGGATCCTTGTGGAGAGCAGCCGCCCCTCAGCACAGGGCTTGTCTGCTGCCCATGCCTCCCTGTGTCACCTGGACCGCCCCACGGCCTCTGCCACAATCAAGCCTTTCAGTCCCTCATAAGCACGAGGGTTTAGAAAGTCTCGATGTCATTAAAACAACAAGCAGGTAGACCAGGCAGCCAGAGCATGTCTGCCGTAGTCTGGGCTGTGAGCTGCCCCCTCACCTGCCCCTCCTCCTGAGCCTGGGCTGCTCCAGAGAGAACAAAAAGCTCTCCTCATGGAAAGTTTTACTAACCTGGCCCAGTGCCCAGGGCTGAGGCCTCCCCACTGCTGAGGATGATTGAAAGGGTGTGCGCAGGATCAAACACGGCGTTGTTACCATTGCAGACGTCGGCTACCGCGTGATGGATAGAGCCATGAACTCAGCCGTGCAAATCATTCATTAGGGTCAGCGCTTGGTACCCTGGGACTGCAGCATGGGGATTTTGAGGCATAAAACTCACACCGCACACCACCAGAGGTGGAGCCTACTGTCGGTGGGCCGGGCAGGGCTGAGGGAACGGATTCTCCAAGGCCACCAGAGAGGCTCTCCCTGATGCCGGGAGCCCTCCAACCCCAGGCCCAGAGCTGTTCCCCAGGGAGCAGGCCCTGTGACTGCCCGAGTAAGGCAGCCACGGGAGGCCACATCCAGACCCGTTCACCGTAACTGCCCAAGTGAGGCAGCCACGGGAGGCTATATCTAGACCCGTGCACCGTAACTGCTCAAGTGAGGCGGCCACGGGAGGCCACATCCAGACCCGTGCACCATAACTGCCCAAGTGAGGCGGCCACGGGAGGCCACATCCAGACCCATGCACTATAACTGCCCAAGTGAGGTGGCCACGGGAGGCCACATCCAGACCTGTGCATCCTGTGACTGCCCAAGTGAGGTTGAGTGAGGGGGCCACAGGAGGCCACATCCAGACCTGTGCACCCTGTGATTGCCCAAGTAAGGCTGAGTGAGGTGGCCATGGGAGGCCACGTCCAGACCTTTGCGCCAGGCAGCAGCACATCAGGCCAATGTGCAGATGTTGAGTCACACATTTCTGTTTCTCTCTAGAAAACTAGCTCCCACCCAATGTCAACCAGCCACTGCCAGGGAGACCACGGCCACAGGTGGGACAGGCGAGAGCAGGCACACACCCACTACTAAGGGAGCTCGCAGCCCGTGGCTGGAGAACCCAGGGCAGCTGCAGAGGCGAGGCTCCCCCTTCAGGACGGGCGGTGCAGGGTCAAGGATGGTGCTGAGATACACACCAAGCAAGGTCTCTAAAAATAGGGGCTGCATCTCCCACCCTGGCTCGCAGGCTGTGAGGCCCTCCCTGAGGTGGGGGGAGGGAGGAGAGGCACCCACTCCTGCGTGCCGCCTGTAATGAGGTTCTGGGTGCTTTTTCCGGTTGCCTGAAGACATTCAGTGTGGACCCGAGTGGTTCGAGTTCTGTGCCGTTTCTCATTGAAACATCCGTCCGTGGCCCAGTTCTGTGTACTTGAAAGGGAAATTTGGTGATATCGTTTTCAGCCATTGACTTTCTGCCTTTGACTCCTTAAAAATGGGTCTTAGCTTGTTCCCAGAATCAAGTGGAGACTGTCTGAAATCAGGCACCGGAGGGAGGGACAGGGAGGCAGCAGGAGGAAAGATTTCATGGAGCTTGGCTGATGAGCACTATTCAGATCTAATTCATGCCAGAAAAAACTCACGGCCGGTGGCGGCAGGCAGAGCAGGCCCTGAGTTCAGCCACGAGTGCGTGTCTGGGCGGCGTGGGGCGTGTTTGCAGTGTCTGTCCTTTTGTGTAGGCAAGCCGTGAGCAACAGCAAGGCATTCGTGAGTGTGCCATTGTCAATGCTGGCATTTTTTCTTGTGTACATACACTCTGTTTTCCTCCCACAAATGGGTTCAAATCTGCACAGAAACGTTTAAAATGGCATTGGCTCCGTTTCAAATCAAGTCGCCTTGTCTCTTCCCACTGACGTGCATTTTCTCTTCCTGATGTGTAAACGTTTCAAAGAGCTTCCTTATTTAAGCATGCGCGCTCTTCACAGACACATTCAGATCGGAGCCAGGGCGCCACACTGCTGTGCTGTATCACCAGAGCACGCAGCCACGAGCGAGGGTTTTAAAAGCATCGTAGCCACATTCAGTGCCCAGCAGCCGACAGCCTGTCATATGGAGGGAGGCGGCCCAGGCAGCAGAGGGCTCTGCCCACATCTGCCAGACAACCGTGTTCTTGCCGCCGTGGCCAGGGCCCAAAACCTGGTGCTGCGTGCCCGCCTCTCCCTGGCACTCAAGCTCGGGCACGTCCAGGTGATTTTCCTGATACAGAAGTGCGTTTCTGCACGTGGATTCCCGAGGAGTGGTGAGTAACTGACGCACACGTCCCACCAAGCCCAGGTCTCAAAAGACAGGACAGTGCGAACCATAGTGTCACCTTCTGTCACATAGTATCACCTTCTGTCAGTGCCGAGAGACTCGTTCCCGCTGTCAGCCTTGAAAGCGAACAGGAGACCCAAATGGCAGCATCAGGTTCATCCCGATGAGCAGCTTCATGTATTCTAGCTGACCTGTTAGACATCTTCTGTGCATGTTCAACCGCAGAAGGGCGCTGCAGGCGGGCAGAACTGCCGGTATTCACCCCCACCCGGGGGAAACTGAGGCACAGACATGCCACTGGACTTGCTCTGAGCCAGTCAAGGCAGAATCAGGAGTGCCCCTGCGCCAGCCCCAGTGCCCACACACTCGCAAAGGTCCCAGCTCTACCGCTGAGTATTTTTTTTCCCACTAGAGACGAGATGAGCACGGATTTCTGCTGAGAACTCCTAACATCTGAGTCTCAGTTGGCCTTGCAAGCCATAGAGGAGACGCTGTGTGTTTTCCATCAAAGAGTTTCCATCAGCCGAGGCACATTGCGTTGAGAGGCACTGGAGAGAAGCTGGCCTTCTGAACTGCTGGAGGCGTCTTGAATTAGCTCTCGCCAAAACACGGCAAGAACATGGCAACACTGTCAAATCAACCAAGAGGACAGAACAACTGTGGACACGTTCACTCAAGGAGGAGCAGCCCAGGAGGACGAGCCGGACTGTGGCGTTTCCACTTGGGGCCGCCCCACTCCTGCTCCAGCCCCAGGGCGCACCGTCATGGAAAACCGAGCCGGGCTCTGTTGAAAACGCCATCCGCAGATACAGTCAGCGTTTGGACGGTCGTGGAGCTCCCAGGAAAAGCTCTGTTCCCAGGTGTAGTGACCGCTGGCTGCAGTGGTGACCGCAGGAGCTGCCCCGAGGCAGTGATCGCCATTGGAGCAGATGAGGCTGGCCAGACCAGGGGACCGGGGACTTTGACAAACCTGAATGTTCCCAGGGACCTGGAGGATGCCCCTATGAAAATGGACGTATGACTGCTCGGAAAAACAGAGGGCCCCAGCCCCTCCCTCCAGCTGGTCTCCAAACCCCAGCAAGCAGAAGTGAGAGCTTAAGCTGCCTGTGGCTGGGAGGCAGGTCCTGGCACACAGGTTTCGGGATTAGAAGGAGGAGACTTGCTTTGTGGCTCCGGGATTTAGGGAAACCTCCTGCTGGTAACAGCTGGCCATTAAATTCTGCTAACCTGAGAGTGATCCCTAGGCAGCCTGGCTTCAAGACAGGAGCAAGATTTAAAAAGAGAGAACAGAAAACGCAGTGTCCACATACTGCAAGGAATACAGCATCTCGGTAATTAGTCCAGGAAAGTAATGAATCACGTAAGCAACAATCCCGAAGACAGGGAAGCCGGACCGGTCCTGTTGGGCGGGGCGGGTGGGGCGGGAACCTCCGTCCAGAGTCACCAACCTGCCGTCTCCAGTTATAAACCAAAAACCACAGTTCATGCAAAGAGACGTGAAGACGTGTCCCAGCCACAGGAAGAAAACCCTGTAGCCCCTGAGAGAGCTTGAGCATTAGACTAGCTAAGGCTTTAAATCAGCCGAACAAATACACTCAAGGAACTAAAGGAAGCTGCATTTAACGAAGTACAGGGAAGTATGGCAAACATATCTCACCAGACAGGGAATACCAATAATGAGATAGAAATATTTTTTTAAAAAGAGCCAAATAGAAATTAAAGGGTTGAAAAGTATAAGAACTGAAATGAAAAATGTATTAGAGAGGCTGGATAACAGATTTGGGCTGGCAGAGAAGAAAAATCAACAAAATTTAAAAATCAACAGGTTGTTTAGACTAAGGAACAGAGAGAAGAATCAGAAAAAAGGAACAAAACCTCAGAACACGTGGGACTCCATAAACACAAACAGATGCATAATGAGAGTTACAGAGAGCACCATTCACTGCCGCCAGAAGGCCCGCAAAGTTCAAATGGGATAAATTTAAAGCAGTTCACATAGACACGTACCACACTGCTGAAAGTCAGAGAGAAACGGTCCTGAGAACAGTCAGAGAAAGGCAGCTTCTCAGTACGTGGGATGCTCATATTAGCAGCCAGCTTTTCATTCTGAGTCATGGATGTCAGAGGACGCTGGAACGGCCTAGTTAAAATGCTGAAAGAAAGCGACTGTGAACCAAGAGCTCCATATCCAGTAAAACTCACCGTTAGAGATAACGAAACCTGTGCTCAGGTAAACAAGACATGCAGAATTTGTTGCCAATAGACCTGACCTGCAGGAAATATGAAAGGGAGTCCTTCAGGCTGCTGAGAGTAATCACACAGATCAAAAGACAGTACACATGTTTTGAACTTTGCTTCTCTGAGCTGATTTAAAAGGACACTGCGTAAGACACAGTTGCAAACCTGTGCCGACAGCAATGTGCTTATAACAGTTTGTATGACAGCAGCATGAAGGAAGGGGTGGGGAAGGAAGCTACAGCAAAGCAGGTTTTGCGTATTATTAGAACTCAGTGCTAATCTGAAATAGACTGTTTTGAGTAAGATGCTTATTGTAATCGCTAGAGGGACCATTAAGAAAAGCGCATCTATGTATGTGAGTGTGTCACACACACACACACACACACAGCCAAAAAACGCATTTAAATGATGTACTAGAAAATATATATGTAACAGAGGAAGCCAGTAATGAAGGAACATGGAAACAGTGACAAAGGCAAAAATTACACAAGGCAGGTGGCAAACAAATAGCAAAATGGAAGACACACATCCTGCCGTATCAGTAATCACCCTAAATGCAAATGGAGTAAACTCCAATACAAACGTCGAAGTTGTCCAAGTGGATTTTAAAATCAGAATGAAAAGAATACAACTATATGGTGTCTAAAAAATACGTACTTTAAGGACTCAATAGGTTGAAAGTAAATGAAAAAGGTCTTGTACAAATGATCATCAAAAGAGACACGGAGGAAACAGAAAAGTCCATACTTCAGATTTAAAGACATACGTTGGAAGTAACATGATGACACAGATGTGGAGTGGCTGTACTGATACCACGCAGAGTAAACCCACACAAAACATGACCGGAGCAATGACGTGTCCGTGGTGATGCTCCCTTGTAGCATTATAAAACGGATACATCCATGGTAATGTCCCCTTTATCCCTACAAAACTGATACCTTGAGCAGGAAGATGTAACAGTTATAAACACATTTGCACATAACAGAGCCCCATAATGCAAGAAACGAGAACTGGCAGAATTAAAGGGAGAAATACATCGTTAAAAAGCAATAGCTGAACTCTTAATGGATAGAGCAACTAGGCAGAAAGTCAAAAGGATATGAAACATTGAAGACTATCAGCCAACTTTACCAGACATCTGTAGGGCCCTCTACTCAGTGGAGTGCACACAGAACATTCTCCAGGATAGACTTCCTACGATGCCATAAAACAAGCCTTAGTAAAGTCCCAAAATATTCTGATCACAATGGATTTCAACTGAAAATCCACAATAGAAATTACCACAAGTATTTGGAAACTAAACAACACATTTCTGAATAATTCAGGCGTGAACTTAGAAAGTATAAGCGAAATTGGAAATTCTTTTGAACTAAAGCAAATGAAAATACAATGTATCAAAACTTGGGCGATGCAGGTAAGTACTTAGAGGTAACTGTAGCTTTAATAAAATGCCTACATGAGGAAAAAGATGGATTTCAAAGCAACAATTTAAGATTTTCCCTTAAAAATGTTGACAAAGAACCTCGTCTCTACTAAAAATACAAAAAATTAGCTGGCCATGGTGGCGCGTGCCTGTAATCCCAGCTACTCAGGAGGCAGAGGTTTCAGTGAGCCTCCTGGGTTCAGGCAATTCTCCTGCCTCAGCCTCCTGCGTAGCTGGGATTAGAGGTACACGCCACCGTGCCCAGCTAATTTTTAGTATTTTTAGTAGAGACGGGGTTTCACCATGTTGACCGGGATGGTCTCCATCTCTTGACCTCGTGATCCACCCGCCTCGGCCTCCCAAAGTGCTGGGATTACAGGCATGAGCCACCGCACCCGGCCGGGAATGCACATTTTAATCACAGTAAGATACTATTTTATGTCCATTCCAGTGGCTCTCCAGGTAAGAGGCAACAGCACATCTGAGAGTTGACGAGAAGTTGGAACCCTGATGCCACACTGGAAGGAACGTAAAATGGCACAGCCACTCGGGCAGTTTCCAAGAGAAGTGTCTTAGAACAAACTTGCCGTGAGACCCAGCAATTCCACAGCTAGGTGTGTGCCCCAGGAAGCAGACACGGACATCCACACAAAGGCTTTCCCACGGCTCTTCTTCACGGCGTTCTTTAGAGTAGCCACACATCTGAAACAGCCACGGTGCCCAGCAGCTGGTGAACGGAGAGAAAAGGTGGGGCTCATCCTTTTCTCCCCAAAAGAAGTGAGCACTGAGCGTGGCAGGACATAGCTCACCCTGGAAACCCCTGCTCAGTGGAACCAGCCATACACACAGGACCACACACACAGTGGTTCCGTTGCAGGCACACCCCCGAGGCGTGGCAGGTTCAGCCTCAGGCCCCTGGGATGCAGCCAGTAGGGCCAGAGAAAGTCACTGCAGTGCGTGGTGTCCAGCACACAGAACAGTGACGCCCACACTGTCCTGAGCCTGCGAAGTGTGTGCCAGCATCACGTCTAAAAGAATAATGTTGGCACCTGCATGGGGTGAGCACGTGCATGGTCAATGAGCAGTAAGATTGTTAAAGAAATCCTTTTTTTTTTTTCTGAGCAGTAAGTCTCAATAATTGGCTGGGCGCGGTGGCTCCTGCCTGTAATCCCAGCACTTTGGGAGGCTGAGGTCGGCGGATCATGAGGTCAAGAGATCAAGACCATCCTGGCCAACATGGTGAAATCCCATCTCTAACTAAAAATACAAAAAAATTAGCTGGGCATGATGGTTCATGCCTGTAGTCCCAGCTACTTGGTAGGCTGAGGCAGAAGAGTTGCTGGAACCTGAGAGGTGGAGGTTGCAGTGAGCCAAGATCACACCACTGCACTCCAGCCTGGTGACACAGCAAGACTCTGTCTAAAAAAAAAGAAAGAAAAACCTCATTAAACCATGCTGTGAACAGAGGTGTGTCATCCAGGCTTTGGTGTTCCATGGGTGGAGCACAGGCAGGGGAGACTGAGCGTCATTCTTAGGGGCCTTGGGGTTTTCAGGGTGGTACTGGATTCCACTTAAAGCCACCGGCTGCATTCGTCCCAAATAAGGGGGTCAGTCTGTCCTTGAAGCTTGGAAGCCAGCCACTGACTTCTCTCCAGCTAGCCAAGTCCTAGATGGCATCTCCTTCCAATAATGGCTTCCAATAATCTCCTTCCAATGCACGGAAAACCTGCTGTTCAGTGTGGCCACCTTCACCAGTGGTCTCAGCCAGATATCCCAGAGAACTTGCTTCTCCACCAGCACCTGCTGCTTCGCCTCGGCTTTTATAATAAGGAGGTGGCTTCCTTCCTTCAACCTATGAGCCAACCTCTGCTAGCTTCGGACTTATTTTCTGCAGCCTCCTCACCTCTCTCAGCCTTCATAGGACTCAAGAGAGTTATGGCCCTGGGCTGGATGAGGCTGTGGCTTCAGGGAAGGTGGCGGCTGGTCTGGCTTCTGACCAGACCACTTGGACTTTGTCCACATCAGCAATGAGGCTGTTTCACGCTCTTCGCATCCGTGTGTTCAGTGGGGCGGCGGTTTTAATTTCTATCTAGAGTTTTCCTCTGCGTTCACAGTTTGACTGTTTGGTGTGGGAGGCTGAGCTGTCAGCCCGTCTCAGCTTTCGGCAGGGCTTCCTCACCAGATTTAATCATTGCTAGTTTTGAAGTGAGAGGCCTGTGACTTCCGTGCAGCTTAACTTTTACTTGACACTTAGAGGCTATTGTAGGGTTAATTGACGTTGTGTCAGTGTGGTTGTGTCTCAGGGAGCAGGAGGCCTGAGCCCAGGGAGAGAGACGGAGAACAGCTAGTCAGTGGAGCCATCCGGACACACAGCTTTTTATCCATTCGGTTCATTGTAGATGGGCACAGTTCGTGGAACCCCAAAACAATGACAACAGTGACCCCAGAGATCACAGGTCACCACAGATATGACAGCGATGAGAAAGAGTGGGACATCATGAGTGATTAAAACGTGACAGACACAGGAGGTGGGCACGTGCTGTTGGAGAAGGGCCCCAGATGTGCCTGGTGCAGGGTGCCAGAGACCCCCCCCCATTTGTGAAAAGCAGAGTCTGAGGCACCCTGAAGCCAGGTGTGCCTGTGTGTGAGACACCTAGACTAGAAAAGGCACAACTCTGGAGGGAGGAGGGGCTGAGTGGGAGGAGGGGCTGCGTGGGAGGAGGGGCTGAGTGGGAGGAGGGGCTGAGTGGGAGGAGGAGGCTGAGTGGGAGGAGGGGCTGAGTGGGAGGAGGGGCTGAGTGGGAGGAGGGGCTGCGTGGGACGAAGGGGCTCAGTGGGAGGAGGGGCTGCCTGGGAGGAGGCGGTGGGAGGCTCGAGAGGTCCTTTGGTGATGGAACATTCTGGCACCTGTGTTGATGGTGGCACAACTGGGCCGCTTTACCAGAAATCGCTGGATTTTGTGCCCGTTTCAAGGGTGCATTTTACCTGTGCCTAAGGCGTTCCCCGGTGAAGTGCTGGATGTTGAGGGAGGGGCTGGGAGACCTAGCAACTCCATATTCTTTTAATTTTTCTTGGAGTGAGTTTTAAGCATTTGGTTAATGCAAGAAAGGGGACTCCTTATAAAGAGTGGTTCGCTGCAGGGTCCATGCCTAAGGTGTGGTTTCAGACGCCTCCTCGGCCACAGCATGGAGTAGCTGTGGGCACCTGCGTGGCAGCCCCTCCCTCTGTGGACAGAGGCTCCTGAGCTCCTGCAGACACTGGGCCCTGCGCCTCGTCCCCGCCCTCCCGCCTCTGCTGACCGGCCTCCCCAGCACCTGCTCTGCTGTGCCCACCCCGGGGCCGTGGGCCCGTCTGCTGTCCACGCAGCCTCCAGAGACTCCCAGCTTTGTAATGTACTTCTCGGCCTCTGAAGATGCTCAGTGTGGGGAGCCGGCCTTGAAGCCATGAGGTCCACACACGGTCCCTGGACGGCGACGTCCTGTAGGGAGTGTTAGGAGGAGTCTGGCTCTGTTTTTAAACGGCGCGAACACAGTGCTCATGACAATTTCTCCTCGGGAATGAAAACGTGTGCTTCCCAGTTTCTTACTGTACTTGTTGAATTACGGAATCTGTATAGAAACACAAGCCAGAGCACAGACCTGTCAGCCGCGTCCTGTGTGGGTTCTGGGTGGTTCTGTGCTGCATTGCTGGAGGTCCGGGTGTGGAATTTTGAGAATCTCTTTATCCCCTTCAGTTTTAGCTTTGAAACAGGGTTCTTCCTTCCTTCCAGATTATAGTGTGGACACTCACACACAGTAAGGGACAAAGAAATTGGGTCCCTTCCAAGCATCCGCCCGCCAGGCCCCGGACCCCTAATCAGAGCCCGATACGGGGACAATGGACCCAGCCAGCGGCTGGCCCTCCCCGAGTTATCTCAGGGACCTGCGGCTGCGCTTTGTTCCTGAATGGAGCTGATGGAGCAGGACCCGTCACCAGGCCCCTGGGGAGGGGTTATCAGCCAGTGGCCCGCTTCCCACCCCGGGGGTGAAGCCTTCGCCCCAGACGGGCGCTATCAGGCCCTCACAGCTGCTGTTATTTGAGATACGACAGGAAGTAGGGCCTGGAAACCTCACAGCTCCCAGCCCCTGGCGGCGGCTCTGTTCCCGAGGCTGTGCCGGGTCGGGCGGTGGAGCCGGGTAATTCAGGCAGGCGTGGCTGGGAGGGTCCCCTTGGCCACTGCCTGCAGGGCAGTGCCATTCAGGCCTCACCCCCAAAGTGGATGGTCTTGCAGTTGAGCCCGGTGTCCGTTCAGCTAGGAACCGACAGGCCCAGGTGTCCACCGGGCAGTGTCTCAGCAGGAGCACAGACAAGCCTGGGCCTGGGGACAGACGTGTGGGTTCCTGGTGTGCGTCCCCTGAGTCCCAAAAGGACATGTGGGGCCCTTTGCCCCCACCTGTGATGTGTGGCAAGAAGCTGGCAAATGGAGAAATTAAAGCCTCCTCGCCCGCCCCTCTGAAATAGTGACCCATGAGTGACCACACTCACATCTGCATCATGTGAGAAGTTAGATTTTCGGACCTTTCAGAGGAGCTGGCGTGGAAGGAAACGCGCCATCACGTGGCCGCCGTCCCATGGGAAGCTGGGGGCCGCGCTGCCTCCTGGCCGGGCTCCCCGCAGTGGCAGCGTCAGGCTGGGATCCCGGCGCATACACTTTCCCTTCCACAGTAGCTGCTGCCAGCAGGCTGTAAACTGCCGTATATCACTCAGATTTAAGAACCCAAACTTTAAAACAAATTAAACTCTTGTTGACATTGTAATAAAAATCAGAATGGAACTGAACAGCTCAGTAAAAGTGAACTTCAATTATTTTTGTGGATTTCAGATTGTTTTCTGGGATTCCCAGACTCCCAGAGCAGCCAAGTTATTTCCTCTTGGCAGAGGCTGGAGAGAAGCTGGAGGGCGGGGTGGGGTGGGCGCCCTCAGGAGGAAGCCTCCTCACCTGGCTGTTTGCTCAGCCCAACCGGCAGCCACAGGGCCCCGACAGGCGCGGGAGGGTGGGGGATGCCATGGGCAGGCGTTTTTAATGTGTTTTAAGAAAAGAGCTCAGAAATGTTTGTCAAAGCCTGTCTGTTAATTAGGTGTTTATGCTGGATTAAAAGAAAAATTAAAAGCACAAGTCTGACCGCCCCTCAAAAATGTGCTCAAAGGCTCATAAATGCTGCCCCCCAGTCCTTCTCTGTATCTGTCCCTCTCTGTCTCTCACTGTCTCTGTGTCCATCTCCCTCCGTCTCTGTCTCTGTCTCCCTCTATCTCTTCATCTCTCCCTCTCTCCCCCATCTCTGTCTCTCTCTCACTGACTCTGTCTCCGTCTCCCTCCATCTCTCTGTCTCCCTCCGTCTCTTCATCTCTCCCTCTCTCCACCATCTCTGTCTCTCACTGTCTCTGTCTCCGTCTCCCTCCATCTCTTCATCTCTCCCTCTCTCCCCCATCTCTGTCTCTATCTGTCTCCATCTCCCTCCATCTCTGTCTCTCTCCCTCCATCTCTTTGTCTCTCCCTCTCTCCCCCATCTCTGTCTCTATCTGTCTCCATCTCCCTCCATCTCTGTCTCTCTCCCTCCATCTCTTCGTCTCTCTCTCTCTCCCCCATCTCTGTCTCTCACTGTCTCTGTCTCCGTCTCCCTCCGTCTCTTCATCTCTCCCTCTCTCCCCATCTCTCTCTCACTGTCTCTGTCTCCGTCTCCCTCCATCTCTTCATCTCTCCCTCTCTCCCCCATCTCTGTCTCTATCTGTCTCCATCTCCCTCCGTCTCTGTCTCCGTCTCCCTCCATATCTTCATCTCTCCCTCTCTCCCCATCTCTGTCTCTCACTGTCTCTGTCTCTCTGTCTCCCTCCATCTCTTTGTCTCTCCCTCTCTCCCCCTTCTCTGTCTCTCTCTCTGTCTCCCTCCCTCTCTCTCCATCTCTCCCTCTTTTCCTCCCTCCCTCCCTCCTTTGTCCCCTCTTCCCTGCCTTCTCTTTTGTCACTGTGTCACTGTGATGTCTGGTTCTCTTTTGTCACTGTGTCACTGTGGTGTCTGGTTCTCTCTTGTCACTGTGTCACTGTGATGTCTGGTTGTTTGCGTTCCTTTTCTTTTTTTTTTTTCTTTTGAGATGGAATCTTGCTCTGTTGCCCAGGCTGGAGTGCAGTGGTGCGATCTCAGCTCACTGCAACCTCTGCCTCCTGGGTTCAAGCGATTCTTCTGCCTCAGCCTCTTGAGTAGCTGGGATTACAGGCACCTGCCACCACAGCCAGGTAATTTTTTTGTATCTTTTAGTAGAGACAGAGTTTCACCATATTGGCCAGGCTGGCCTCCAACTTCTGATGTCTGATCTGCCTGCCTCAGCCTCCCAAAGGGCTGGGATTACAGGTGTGAGCCACCGCGCCTGGCCTGCAGTTCCTTGTCTCTGCTAGAGTAGAGAGGGTGGTGAGTCTCCCCTGGGTTCAATGCCAGGTGTCTGTGCTTCCTCTGTGTCCTGTGCTGAGAAGCGTAGAATTGGAGCATTGAACAGACCCACGTGGAGGGAAATGCCGTGGCTGATCAGTGTGGCGAGCCTGCTTGAAGGTGTGCGGGCTCCAGGGAGAGGGAAGTGCAGGCCCTATGTGGTGGCACGGCCGGTCCTTTCCCCCCCGTCCACTTCCTGTTCCCCTTTTCTGCACCTGTCTCTTGCTGCCTTCAAGGTGGAGCTTTGACACCCACATATGCAGATGTCCACTGGCCTGCCTGACCCAACTCCCCCGGGCAGCCTCACCGCCACCCACCCTGGGCAGCCAGCTCAGCTGGGAGCCAGTGGCTCCCCCAGGTCCCCTTCGCTGTCTGAGGAGCTGGGCCTGGGGTGTGGACGGCAGGCGGGTGTGGGGGTCGGCCATGCAGAGTGCAGGGGAGGACAGGAGAGCATGCAGATGCTCACGGTGATGTTTCCCAGATGCTCCCATGGTGTCATGCTGCAGTCTCCAACATGGGATGCTCTCATCCCTGCCCGGGGCCCCTGCTCCCAAGACAGTCTCAAAGACACCTGGGGTTCTTTGTAAGCAGTGTTGACCACTTTGATTATGGCAGTGATCCTCATTAGATCTGGACCTGCTAAAGTTGTAGAAGGTTCTGGAAGGTGCCTGCACAGTCTGAGCCAAGCACCCATGTCACCTGAGCGGGAGGTCCTGACCCTGTCAGCTCCCAGACCAGGTAGGGAATCCGGAGTGGGGGGTTCTGAGCTCCCATCCCAGCTTCTGGTCCTGCTGGGGACCCTCCCACTTCATCTGGGCTGACCTCCCCTTGCTGCTTCCATAACAGGCCAAGACTTAGGGAAAGTGTGCTCGGCGCCAGGTACACGGCGCTCACAGGCTGCTCCCGTCGAGAGCGAACCACTCAGGGTGCAGCCGTAAAGCCGCCTCTGTCTTCAGTCCCCGTGACGTTTAGAGGGAATGGGCATCACTGGCCTGTTCTCTCCATGGTCAGTATTTTAAGCTTTTTCAGAAGCCACATTTAGGAAAACAGAAATTAGCGCATAGCTTTCCAGAAAACTCAAAAGTCCTCCAGGGAAGAGACTCGGCAGCAGGACAGCACATTTCAGGGTCTCCTGACGGGAGTGCGTAGCAAGGTCCTGCCCCCACGTGGAAGCTCGCAGATGGGACGGTTTCCGCTTTCAAAAGGTGACAGAACGAAGAATATCTAGAATGGCTTTGCTCCAGGCATCATCGGGCCACAGAACCACACGTGGGGTCATGTGGTTCAGAAAACCAGCGTGGGAGAGGGAGGGCAGTGTAAGATGCGGAGGTTAAAAAAGCCACGTTTCAGTCACAATTCCAGGGGACGTGATTCAGCCCTGCCTTATCGCACCGAGGCTGCCACGGGAATAGTGGGGGGAGCGGCTGCTGCGTTTTGAGTTGATGGACTTCAAGGTCATCTCGGAAGAACTTTGAGGAGGGGCAGGGATGGGCCTGAGTCTGTTGATTTCAGTGGGAAACGCATGTGAATGAGGTTTGAAACCCAAAGATGAGACACATTCCCAGCGCCCAGGCTCAGTCTCCAAGTCTGCTGATCTGGGGGAGCGGTCAGTTGATAGAATTTCTTCTGGAAGATGGTTATGGGGGCACCCAGGCCCTCCCGTGGAGGCGTTCCTGCCCCGCGTGGCCCTAGGCTCAGACCCCGGCCTCCTCCATGTGGGCTTGCCTGTGTGTCTTGCCACCACGGTGGGAAATGGCCTGTTCCCAGCCAGGCTGGGAGTGGTCACTGGCGTGGGCCCACGGGCTCGGTCAGTGTGCTCAGCACAGCCCCGCTCATTCAATGTAGAACTAACGAGGTCGCTGACGGCAGTCACAGGAACCCTAACCGCCTCCTGCCACGCCGAGCCGCTCCGTGGCACCCAGCTCGCTTTGATGAATTGCTCATTACGCGCCGTGTTGGAATGTCCTCCACGAGGATTAATAACTGGATAATCAATGTAGAAATTCAGTCTTGAGGCGTTTTTTTCACTCTGAGGTCAATATGTCCTAAAGATTACAGAGCCCAGCTCTGTCTCCCTCCCCCTCCTCCTTGCTTCCCTGTTGGGAGTTTGATGGGGACCTCACCGCCTGGTGGGCCTTTAGGAATTTGGCCAGGACCTCACCACACGGTGGGCCTTTGGGAATTTGGCCGGGACCTCACCGCCTGGTGGGCCTTTGGGAATTTGGCCAGGACCTCACCACACGGTGGGCCTTTGGGAATTTGGCCAGGACCTCACCACACGGTGGGCCTTGGGAGTTTGGCGGGGACCTCACCACACGGTGGGCCTTGGGAGTTTGGCCAGGACCTCACCACACGGTGGGCCTTGGGAGTTTGGCGGGGACCTCACCACACGGTGGGCCTTGGGAGTTTTGCTGGGACCTCACCACATGGTGGGCCTTTGGGAATTTGGCCGGGACCTCACCACACAGTGGGCCTTGGGAGTTTGGCCGGAACCTCACCGCACCGTGGGCTTTGGGAGTTTGGCCGGGACCTCACCGCACCGTGGGCCTTGGGAGTTTGGCCGGGACCTCACCGCACCGTGGGCCTTGGGAGTTTGGCCGGGACCTCACCACCTGGTGGGCTGTTGAGCGTGTTGTCTCTGCACCTCCATGACTTTTCTGTTATTTGCAGAGTAAACAGCAGGTTCTCCGGGGGGCGGTTTTGCTGACACAGATAGCAGTGGCTGCACGGTGGCTTCCATCAAGCCAGGGGGGCAGGCAGCACAGGTCACGGCTGTGAGGGGTACAGTGGTGGCCGTGGGGAGAAGCCGTGCTTGGGATTTATGTGGCCCTGTGTGGCCTTGGGGAGGAGCCTCACCGTGCCTGGGATGTGTGTAGCGTGGGCCGCAGAGGGATGGAGGGCCGGCTCAAGAGGGCCTATGCCTCCCCCCAGGGCACCTCTGTGCCCCTGAACTGGGGCAGGCAGGGCCTGGACCCCTCCTGGAGATGCTCACCTGACTGCCGCCCCAGGATCTGTCTTTGTGGGTTCGAGGCTTGCAGTGGGGGCCTGGCCAGTGAGGCCTGAGGTGGCCTGGGGAGCACTACTGGGGCTCAGAAGGCGCAGAGGAGCCAGGAAATGCGGAGGGACTTGCTGCGGGTCCCGGGCCCGTGTAGGGAGTCAGCAGGATTTGCGGTATCTGGGGAGACCAGGAGCAGAGGCCACCCAGGCAGAGGTTATTTTAATTTCTCAGTACCTGGAACTAATCCTGGGCCGTTTCGACCCCCGTCAGCTGAGAGCCGCTGATGCCAGGGGGTGCATTCTGGGTTCAGAGCACTGAGACACTGTGGAGATGCCATCCCAGCCACACCTGCTGGGTCTGCGGGGAGACGCCGCGTGCTCCCCAGGTCAGTGTACGGCTTTCTCAGGGACCGTCCTTGAGGGTCTTGCCTGTTTCTGCTTTTCTACCCGCATCATCCTCTGAGGATTTGATGACTCTGGGCTATCCCCAAACCTCAGCCAAAAGTCACTTTCAGTACTGAAAACACTGGTACAAAAGCACCTTTTGAAGACGCGAATGATGACTGGAAACTGTGGTGGTGACGGCTGCGCTTTCCTGCCTGTACACGTGGACTCGTCTTTCGTGGGCTACCCTAGAGAAGCACTGTTCAAGGCAAGTGTCCCCGAGGCGTGGGGGCTGTTTCCCTTGCAGCTCCTGGTCTCCTTTCTCTGACCCAAGGCTCCCCAAGATGATACGGGGCCGAATCTGAGGGTGGCATGTGGCCTGTGTGCTGCTGAGCTCCAGGTGATGCCCACGGTGGTCCGTGGACACTCGCCATGAGAGGAGGTGCATGGCATGCTGAAGCCCGAGGTTTTGTGGGCTGTGCCACGTGTGTGTCCAGGTCCAGGACGGGACAGGTCGCCATGGAGCCCATGGGCCCTTCATCTCACTGCGCACTGAGCCTCTGTCCCTTCTCTGGGACATGTCCCTGCCTAAGCTGGCCACTTAGACCACCAGACCGTGCTGGTCTCCACGGTGAGTGTGGACAAGCCTGGGGCAGAGCCAGCAGAGCGATGGATTCCCCCAGGTGCTGCCCAGGCTCAGCTGTGAGCTGGTCCAGGTGTGGCAGCGGTATCAGTGTGTTCCCATCTGCTGTCACTGCTGAGATGTTTAAAAATCAAACCCCTGGCCAGGCACGGTGGCTCACGCCTGTGATCCAAGCGCATTGGGAGGCCAAGGTGGGAGGATTGTGTGAGTTGGGGTTGGAGACCACCCTGGGCGGCATGGCGAGACCCCATCCTGCAAAACCTTTAGAAATTAGCCAGGTGTGGTGGTGCACACCTGTGGTCCCAGCTACTTGAGAGGCTGACATGGGAGGATCACAAGAGCCCAGGAGTTCCACACAAGCTTGGGCAACATGGTGAAATCTCATCCCTACAAAAAATACAAAAATTAGCCAGGCACATTGGCACCCAGGGGCTGCTCAGGAAGCTGAGGAGGGAGCAGTGCAAGAACCTAGGAGAGGAAGGCTGCAGGGAGCTGTGATCAAACCACAGCACTCCAGCCAGCGCCAGAATGACTGAGACCCTCCCTCCAAAACAGCAAAAACCCCAACCTCCCTCCCCACAGCCTCACTCTCCCCAACACACCTCATTCCCCCCACCTCACTCCCCCCACACCCCTACAACCTCACTTCCCCCCACAATCCCACTTCCCCCTGCAACCTCACTGCCTCCCCTTGCCCCCACAACTTCACTCCTTCCTGCCTCCCCCACAACCTCACTCTCCCCCCATACACAACCTTACTCCATCCTCCCCCCCACAGCCTCACTCTCCTCCCTCGTGAAAAGTCACTCCCCCTCCACCCGCCCCCTCATCCTCACTCCTTCCCCATCCTCCAATGCTGGTATCTTTCCTAAGTGGCCGTTTTCTTACATGACCTCAGTGCAACTTTCACACCTAACAAAATGATTAATTCTCTGGTAAGATGAAGATTTAGTTGAGTCATATTTTAGGAAGGCAGGTTTGGGGCTGGGCACAGTGGCTCACAGAATTCTAGCAGTTTGGGAGGCTGAGGCAGGAGGATCACCAGGGCCCCAGGAGTTGGAGACTGGCCTGGGCAACATAGCGAGACACCCCCCCGCCCCCGTGCTCCCCCTCCTGTCTCTGTAAAAATTAAAAGTTAGCCAGCCATCGTGGCATGCACGTGTGGTCCCAGCTAATTGAGAGGCTGAGGAAGGAGGATTGCTTGAACCTGGAAGGTCAAGGCTAAAGTGAGCTGAGTTATTTCCACTGCACACAAGCCTGGGGAACAGAACAAGACCCTGATTCTAATAATAAAGATAAGGCAGCCTGGGCACCGTGGCTCACCCCTGTAATCCCAGCACTTTGGGAGGCCAAGGCGGGCAGGAGTTTGAGACCAGTCTGGCCAACATGGCGAAACCCCATTTCTACTAAAAATACAAGAATTAACTGGGCGTGTGGCAGGTGCCTATAATCCCAGCTACTCAGGAGCCTGAGGCAGGAGAATCATTTCAACATGGGAGGCTGCAGTGAGCCAAGATTGCACCACTGCACTGCAGCCCGGTGACAGAGCGAGTCTCAGGAAAAAAAAGGCGTGTTTCCCATCCTGGAGGAGCAGTGGTCTCCAGCCGCCCTGTTTTCTGGCTCCTGGTCCACAGGATACCTGCGGCAGTGATGGCAGGGGAGGGCTCAGGTGGGCCCTGCAGCCTGGCAGGGATGGTGGGGGGGACGTTGGCTTCCAAGCTGCTGGGGAGCTTTTGACCTCCTGCTGTGACACACTTCCCATGGTGCCGTCAGAGGAGGAGGCCGCCTGGTCAGTGCCAGCTCGCCGAGTGCCCACCTTGGCCTGGAACAGGCAGAGGAAGAAGTCCGTGTTTCTGTAGCAGAAGTACAGGAGGGAGCAGAGCATAACCTGGCCCACCCTGGTCACTCTTCTGAGGGCCCATTCATTTTATCTTCCTTAAAAGGAGCTTTAAGATTTTTATTTTTTCAATTCTGTTAATTCTGTTGGAATGGAAATTTCATAATTTGGGGGCATATATTTCCCAAAGAACGAAGAAGGCCCTGGAAAAACCATGGGTGGTGATTTAATGATCCCGGCGAGTGACTGAATGGGAGTTTGGTTCAGATAAGACAGTGGACCCGGTCCCTGGAAACATGCGCCCGCCTCCATCACGAGGTGGGGAAGGACACCCTGCTGGAAGCTCCCAGGCACGTGGTTCCATACTGAGTTTCCACATGGCGTTTGCATCTGTGCGACATTCAGGCTAAATAAGGAAGCAGACCCTTAAGGTAGGAAAATTATTCTGTCCTAATGGCTGCCGTCCTGAGCAGCAGTCCTGCTCCTCAGCGCCAGCCCCGTCCAGACAAGGGTCAGGTTTTATGAAAACTGTGACTTGTCACGCTGTCCCTCTACTGTCCCCTTCTCTCCTTCCAGAAATAGCAGGACCTATGGTGCTGGCTTATTGTGATTAAAAAGATAAAAATAAGTGAAGGCTGAAGTAGGTCCCAGACTTGAGAACTTGCTTTTTCATGAAACCTGAGAAAGTGTCATTTTCCACTGCTTTACAAAGCCCCTTGGAAAAGCATCAGAATCGTAAGGAAGGGTTCTAGGGACGCTGCGACTCTGCATTTTGGGAACGTGGCGGCTCCTCGGCTTTGGGTGGGAGAATCGCCCTCTTCCTTTCCTCGTCTCTCAGCCGAGTGCCGGGCACCTGCAGCATGGGGCGGTTCAGGCTGGACCGAGGTGGACACTGCACATAGGTTGTGGAAATCCAGATATTTGCTTTGAAGGAGGAAATACTCACGGTGGACTTTCTAAGAGGTTGCTGCTTCTCAAGAGATTGGAAACCCCGCCTGAGAGGCAGCCTCTTCAGGCCCCGTGGCGCGCACACCCAAGCCGCCTCTGCCTCAGACACAAGATACGTACAGTGGAACAAATGGGTTTCCTTCTTCGCTTCCTATTTTCTGATCTCTAAGTTGTGATTGTAACCATATCGTGAGGTACTTAGCTCACATCTACTGTAATACCTTAAACGAGAGCCGTAGAACTCTAAATGTGTATGTCAGGTGGAAAACCTGAAAGCTGTATATTCAGCGATTCGTTGACACCATAGAAGAATCGGTGGGAACGTCTGTCATACCGTGGGTAGTGAAAGTTACAGCCGTGAAAACCCGTATGTTAAGGTTTTCAACCAGCAAACGGCTCTCTTCCTCGAGAATTACTAGATATTGTCAAAGCCAAGTGCAGCAGGCACCACTGGGAGACCTCTGGAGGTTACTTACTTAAAAATAGGATTTGACCTGAGATATTTCTGGTTCTATCTGTGCCTTCCCAAATTATTACCCTCTTAGGTGACAAGATTAACTTTAGCTAAAGGAGTATTTTCTGGGAAGGTGAGCAAATACATTTCATAATTGTCATTTAGTTAGAGGAATGGAAAAGAATGTCTTTCCTGTTTTGTTTTGCTCTTTTTGAAAAGTTATTTTTGATGACTTGTTCTCCGTGGAGAACACGCAGTTTTCCGTCCCTCAGAGGAAAGTGGAGTAAGCTGGGACAGCCGCGTTCCTGTGGCAGGTTTAACTGTGCCGTGTCCAGTGGGATGGTGGCCTTAGGAGGGAGCCTGCCAGACGGCAGACGGGGCAGCTGCCACAGGAAGAGGTGGTAGGAACGTGACCCCAAGGGCCTGGGTGGCATCGTGGCAGCCTGTCGTGTTTCCTGCATTGCTTTAGGGTAAAGGAAAATGACACCTCTGAAGAAATCGTTCCTCCAGGAGGGAGCCTCCTGCAGGACGGTCTGAGATCCAATCATTCCAAGGCCTGGGTCCTTGCCAAACCATCCAGCTTGCTCAGCAGTCTAGGTAAATACTGTTAGAGGAAAATTCATAGCACACTAATGTAACCATTGAAAAAGATGGAAGATGCTTTTAAATGTGTTTTGTGCAATTAAGTTTGTTGGTACCTATATGAACAAGTGCGCTTTTCTAAACTGACACAAAAACCTTTTATGCAAAGTATGATCTTCGTCCGTGCTACGTAACCCTTTAAAATGGCAAGGGTTAAACAGTGTATTTCAGTTAGCATTGCTGAACCACGTCGCGCATTAAGCCCAAGTCCAGTTCCTAAAAGCAATTCTAGCGCTGCCTCTCCCGGCTCTTCACTGCCCATGGCCCGAGGGCATCATTGTCTGTGCTAGGCCCTGGTGCTCAGTGACTCTGCGGCCGGCATGGTCACCACCACTCCCAGATGGGCCCTGATGAGGACAGGGACAACTGCAGGGGCTGGCGTGCGGGGGGCCAGGCAGAGGCAGCTCACTGGCATGTGGAGGTCAGGCAGAGGCAGCTCACTGGCATGTGGGGGGCCGGGCAGAGGCAGCTCGCTGGCGTGGGGGGTCCAGGCAGAGGCAGCTCGCTGGCATGCGGGGGGCCGGGCAGAGGCAGCTCGCTGGCGTGGGGGGACCGGGCAGAGGCAGCTCACTGGCGTGCGGCGGGCCGGGCAGAGGCAGCTCACTGGCGTGCGGGGGGCCGGGCAGAGGCAGCTCACTGGCGTGCGGGGGGCCGGGCAGAGGCAGCTCACTGGCGTGCGGGGGTCCGGGCAGAGGCAGCTCACTGGCGTGCGGGGGCCGGG
>CM052661.1:108340106-108353417 GCA_028533165.1 Leontopithecus rosalia
GTGTGGGGGTGGGTCTGCTGGTGTGTGTGGGTTTGCTGCTCTGTCGGGATACATCTGCTTTTGTGTGTGGGAGGTGCTTCTGCTGGTGTGTATGTGTGTGTGTTGCTTTTGTTAAAAGGCGCACGCAACGGGAAAGGAAAGTAACAGTAACCTCACCCTGCCCCCCCGTCCTGCCTTGAAACAGGGAGGACCACAGAGCGAAGGGATGGGGTGTTGCTGCTTTGCAGAAGAGAAGACAGTACACACCAGGGACCACTCCTGTCCTAAGGTCTGAGTAACCCCCAGGCACCAGCCAGGAGTAGCATTCCAGCTTCCCACGACTTTCCTACTAAGGATGAAAGAAGAAACTCACACCTCACACTGTGGCTTGTCCAGCAGAGCCTCAGGTGACCGTCTGTGGGGATGCAGGGCAGGTGGCAGTCCCAGGACCCAGCAGAGTTGGCCGAGTTCAGATCCCAGGAGGGTCAGCCGCACCCTGTCAGTTGTGGGGTCACAGGCTGCCGTTCCTACTTTCTGAGCCTTCCATGGTCCACATGGACAGAGCAGGTGACTACAGTGCCTGCCTTTGTCCCTCCTGGGACTGTTGGGAGGAGCAGACTCAGACAGGTGCCCAGAGGGCCAGGCAGGGCTGCAGGCCGGCTGGGGAAATGGGTAGCTTGCTCATTCCTTAAAATATAAGATCCTTAATTGCTCTCAGAAACCAGACATTCAGAAATGCAGAAAAACTTCGCTTCCAAGCCAGGCAGCGAGGGGGTAAACACATGGAAGGGCATCCGGACCTCGCAGCTCCTCCCTGGCTCACACCATTCTCAGCGCAGTGAAACCTAAGATATCTGCTTTGGGTAGCTCACTGCAGGCCAAGTTTAAATGTCAGCTTTCCTTCAAAATGATCGGAAAGAAGCCGGTGATGTGAAGGTACAATACTCGACTGAGAAAGGCGTCTCGCCCACGCCGGTTTACGCACACCCGGGGCAGCCGTGTGGCCCCAGCGGGCGCAGACGAGATTCACAGGTGATGCAGGTGGAAGCCCCGCCTGCCCTTGTACTTGCAGTTTTTGTATTTAAAAATATCCTGATTTCCTCCACTCAATTCCAGATGTGTATGGAGGGTGGGCGTGAGCGTGGGAGTGGGTTGTGGCCTCCAGGACGCACCCGCTTAGCAAGGACTCAAGACGCCACACTCAAGCTTAGGAAAAACAAGAGTTTCCACCTCAGGAGCGTCTTTGAGAAAGTCTAATATAAGGGAAAAAACCCTCCTTATTAAATTAAAGTGTGGTATAACAGCTCACCACATCCTGTTGCGGGGACATCTGACGTTAGGCAAAGCAAGTTTCCTCTTTCAGGTCCCTGAGACGTCTCGAGGGTCACATGTTACCTGCAATTCAAAATACGCTACCAAGGGAAAAACCCTTTGTGCCTGTGGAAAAGCTGAGCAAGAAGATGGAAATTATCAGCAGAGAGCCGGTGTGGGAAAGCGTAGGTGGCATCGGCAGCCATGCCCAGGAAAGCCACCCCCGGAACACAGGGCAGAGCAGGCAGCTGTGGGTGACCTCATGGGTCAGAAGCACCCGTGGCGGGAAGGAGTGGGGGGACCCGCCTTTCACCCCAGCACCAGTGGCCTCAGGCCTCAGCTGACCCCAGGATGGCTGTCGTCCGCTGTGACACGGGAAGGGGAGCCGAGGCTCTCCTCACAGGGTGAGGCACAGGCCCTGTCTGCGTGCGGGTGTGGCTCCGTGCAGGTCCGAGGCGTGGACAGGTGGGCAGCGCAGCCTCCTCTGTGGTCTGGTTGCTGTGCTGTCGTCCGGGCAGGGGTGGGACTAGGTGGGACGTCCCTGTGCATGTGTGGCGTCAGGGCTGCCTGTGCTGCTGCTGTGGGGCCTCGGGAGGCCCTGGAGGGTGCCTGGGCAGCGTCTGGTCCTGGCTGGGTATCCCTGCAGCGTCAGAGACCATGGGGAACCCCCTTGACCCGGTGCTGGGACGAGGTCGGCCGCGTGCACCGCCAGCCACAGGAGTGGGGTGCAGGCTGCTGGCCCTGCAGGCCCCGGCCCCGCGCCTCAGGCCACCCTCCTCCCCTCCCCAAAGCTCAGCGGCCACTGCAGAGGAGGCCAAGAGCACCGTCGGCTGCTGCGGCCTCAGTGGGAACCTGGGTGGCCAGAGGACATGCCAAGGAACTTCCCACCCCCACCGGGCTCTCCACCTGGGTCTCAGGTGCCCGTGGGCAGCAAGGGGAAGCCCCATGGCCACCCGCTTTCCCTCTCAACCCGCAGTAGACGCCCCTCCTGTGCCCAGGGAACAACGGATCTCTGCTGCCACGCAGACAGTGCAACCCACAAATGAGTGCAGACCTCAGACACCGTGCCCAGAATGCCACTGTCAGCCACCATGTCCCCTCACTAGGGCCCTCAGACCTCCCACCTCTCATCATTAGTAGCCCCCACACCTCCCACACCCACCCCATTACCCCCACACCCACCTTATTACCCCACACCTCCCACACCCACCTTTCCTTCCTCTGGTGTCTCTCTCCTGTCCCTGTTCCCCTTCACGGCTCTCTCTGGCCTCACTGTTTCCTCGTAGGCCTCTCTTCCCGTGTTGACCGTCTAGGCCTCTTTGGACCCCACAACCCTGTTCTGACAGGAGTTTTTCTTCTGGAGCCTTATTGGCCTGGGTGAATGAGGACCCGACATCAAGTGCTCTCTGGACATTGGGCCACCTCCCTTCCCCCACAGGTGGGGCCTGTTCTGAGCTACCCGAACCGAATTGAGGCGGCCTCCTGGGAAGGGGCTCCTCCTCCTGTGAAGGGGTCTCCCCCTGCTGGGAAGGGGGCTCCTCCTCCTGGGAAGGGGGCTCCTCCTCCTGGGAAGGGGTCTCCCCCTGCTGGGAAGGGGGCTCCTCCTCCTGGGAAGGCGGCTGCTCCTCCTGGGAAGGCGGCTCCTCCTCCTGGGAAGGCGGCTCCTCCTCCTGGGAAGCGGCTCTTCCTCCTGGGAAGCGGCTGCTCCTTCTGGGAAGCAGCTCCTCCTCCTGGGAAGCAGCTCCTCCTCCTGGAAAGAAGGCTTCTCCTCCTGGGAAGGGGCTCCTCCTCCTGGGAAGGGGCTCCCCCTCCTGGGAAGCTGCTGCTCCTCCTGGGAAGCTGGTTCCTCCTCCTGGGAAGGTGGCTCCTCCTCCTGGGAAGGTGGCTCCTCCTCCTGGGAAGGTGGCTCCTCCTCCTGGGAAGCGGCTGGTCCTCCTGGGAAAGTGGCAGCTCCTCCTGGGAAGGTGGCTCCTCCTCCTGGGAAGGTGGCTCCTCCTCCTGGGAAGGTGTCTCCTCCTGAGAAGGGGTCTCCTCCTCCTGGGAAGGGGCTCCTCCTCCTGAGATGTGGCTCCTCCTCCTGGGAAGGGGCTCGTCCTCCTGGGAAGGGGCTCCTCCTCCTGGGAAGGTGTCTCCTTCTCCTGGGAAGGGGGCTCCTCCTTCTGGGATGTGGCTCCTCCTCCTGGGATGCGGCTCCTCCTCCTGCCTCTTTGCTGACGCCTCTTTGCAGCAAGGCTGAACCAGTACAGTAGGAAAGGAGTTAACTGGTGCCCAATTCTGGGCATCCACATCTCATGCCACAGGCCGAGCACAGCAGGGCCTGGGGTTCCGGGGCAGCTGCACTCAGCAGCTTGGCGGCGTGAGGACGGGGAGGAAGCGGCCACCCGGGCGTTTGGGTGGGGACGTGCCACCCACGCGGAGCAGAGCCCCTCTCTGCATTGTGCTGGGTGTCACGGAAAGTGCCTGTGGCGCAGGAGCCGCTGTGCACTCCAGGACAAGTCGGGTCCTGAACACCGGTCCGGGGCAGCCTGCGGGCACCTGGGCCCTGTTACTCCTCATTAGCGTGTGTGAAGAGCCACACAGAGGGCGGGAGCCAGGCTCCTTCTGGTGCCTTCCACACTGGGGGCGGGGCCCTCTGTGTCCTGGGCTGAGGGCCAGGATCGGTGCGGCCTGGGGGAGCCCAGGTGTGCCTGTGTCTTCACAGAGGCCGCGCTCCCACCCAGACGGAGCCAGGGCCCTGCATGGGCACGTGCCAGCGGGTGCTGCCAGCAGGGCCAGGCGTGTGGGGCACCTTTGCCCGGGTCTCTGGCCCCACAGGGCCTGGCGAGCTGGCCTTGGGCGTGTGCAGCCAGGATTCCCCTGGAGCTCAGTGCCAGCGCGTCCTGTTATCGGTTCCCATGACACAGTTCCTGGTTCTGCATCTGCGCTTTGTTATTGTTATTCTTAAAAATAGTCAGGGGGGTTGTTGAAAGGGAATTTGGGAAAGGGAGTGGGGTGATGAAATGCACACCCGCTGATGGCTCCAGGAAGCCTCCCTGAGACAGGCCGGGGCCTTTGCAGAAACACATGGGGCTTATCTGGGCTGGGGGTGCTCCAGCCGAGGGCAGAGGGAAGCCCGGGTAGTTCCGTGACGTCAGCGCACCCCCGCCAGAACCTGGGAGATGGGACGAGGTGTGGCGCGGTGGCACATCCCTATCTCGGTGCCCATCAGGCGGCCGCGGCGGGAGGTGGGTGGGGCAGGGATGTGCGCGGCTCACAGAGGCCCTAGCTCTGCTGCTCATTTCCTCTCCATCTGCCAGCAGCCACAGGTGACGGGAATGTCACCGGCGTGTGGGGGACTCGGGGACACAGCCTTCGGGAGAGAAATAAACTCAGGAAGAGCCTGAGAGTGAGGCTCAGGCGACGCTGGTGCTGCCTCCACGGATGTGCCGCTGTGGACCTGTGCGTCCCTCGATCCATGGAGAGACGCCGCCACACCTTCCCAGCACCGCAGCTGGCACCTGGTGTGGCACCGTGCTGCGCATGAGGGTGGGCACTGTGGTGACCCCAGCTCTCTGCTGAGGCAGCTGGGCTCTGGCTCAGGACAGTCACAGGCCAGGGCAGGAAACACGGGTTCCTGGGGTTCCTTATCACCGGCGTGAGCGTTACTGATGAGAGGCAGGGCTGGGTCATTTCTTTGTTATTTATAGATACTTGCTGGAGAGGCGTTTTTCCCTAATACTTTCTCAATGTTTGTTTTCTTGCAGTAAATGAAATAATACGAAATGACCTCTCCAGCACGAGCACCCACTCATAGTTGCCACCTGGAGCACTCAGTTCAGCGGGCATGCTGACTTCAGCAAAGACTTGTGAATAAATACGCTGAACACAGCTGGTGCCACTCAGAACCTGCAACTGACTGAATGCTGGGAGCTGAAGATTATTCAAACAAGTGGCTCTCCAGCAAGGAAGGGAGGCCACCGTCTCAGGACAACAGAGGGAGGTGGCTGGGCGGCCACGGGAGCAGCCCACAGGCAGCCTGACCCCAAGCCCAGCCCTCTGGCACCCTGGGGTTCAATACTGGAAGTGCCTTATTTAACTAGAGCATCAGGGCGTCATGGAACTGGGTGTTGAATTTGCGACTGTGGGAGTATCCGTGGGAGCAGAGACTGTAAACACAGTTCACGTGAGGTTTTATCCTTTGTGCAAGTGAAGACTGTGCTGGCGGACCGCGAGGGGGCTTCACACGAGTCTCCGCCGTGGGGAACGTTTCCGGGCCACGAAGTACAATCTAGCTGGCTCATCCAGTGCGTTCTGGAATCTTCCAGGCTGACATCTCAGCTCTCGGGTCGTGCGCTTCCCTCGCCGGCGCTGTTAAACCGTAGACTGTGCACGGCCGTGTGCTGGCACCCTTGCTTTTAATCTGGCTTTGAACACAGCGCAGTAAGTTGAACAGCACCACATGGGTACTGGACAGAAACAGAAACCTGTGGCAGGATGGGCCTGCGCCTGCCTGTGTACACATCTCGGCATATGCTTGTGTGTAAATGAACGGCTCTCCCGGCCAGCGCTCCCGCGTCCGCCCCCGGACCCCCGCTGCTCCTGCCGGAGTCCAGTCCGTCACCTCTGGCGGACGGCCGCGTTTTCTCTTCTGGTGCGGTTCAGGGAGGACTTCAGAGAGCCAGGAGCTGGCACTCACAGTAGCTGTAGGCGACCGGATGGCAGGATTAGAAACCGATTGTAAATAACACGCAAAGTGAGTGCAACGTATTTGTTCAGTTATAAGATTATTGTTCCACAGAAGCCTCACACGCTGCTTCATCGGAAAGACCGCCACCAAAAACGCTTTAACACGCCGCCCGCGTAGCGTTTCCAGACCGGTGACTGTTCGCAGATGGGTTCGTGTAGGCTCTGCTGCTGCATTGTGTACAATTAACTGCTTATGATGTATGATTACTCGCCATGGTCCCTTGTCCCATATAACCAAAAAGCATGGTTTCTTCATAATTAAAACACGGTTGACCTGAACTGGTGCCTTAGGAATTAACGCCCCCTGGTGGAATATGCCCAAATTGCACCTGCGGCTGGAGGTGCCAGCTGTGAAGTCACTGAGGCTCCTGCAGAAGGGCCGTCTGTAACACGCTCCAGCACGACCCCTGCTCCTGTGTGTAACTCACAGGAAGAAGCAGCCTGCAGGCCCTCCCGTGGGGCTGCGCGGAGCTGTGAGGACGTGCGGGCGTGTGGCTGCGTGTACGTTCGCCCGCAGCTGGGTGCCCACCGTGCCCCTGGCGCCGTGGGAGCTGCATGGAGCCTTTCTCCTTGACGGACTGTCATCGAGACGGAAGAGTTTGGTGTTTGTGTCAGCTGTCTTTGTAGTTACGAAATGGATCCAATAAAGCCATATTTTTTTTGCTGGACACGCTCAGTCTGCGAGTGATTCGGGACGTGTGTGGAAGATCCCACCTTGTTCTTGAGTGTGCGTTTGTGTGTGTTCGTGTGTGCGTATTTGGACTGTCTGTGAGATGAGCCTCACGTTGGGAAGGCCCCGCCACTCGCCTGTGGGGGGCACCTTGCCAGGAGAGCTGTTGTGTTTCTTCTGTTTAGGTGAAAACCTGCCATAGCAGTTCGTGAGATGTGGAATAGTTCCCAGGCCCTCTGACCAGAGCACTTCAGAAACGTTCACCCGGGCAAGGTGGAGAAGGAGCCCCTGCTTGTGCCAAATATTTTTGCTCCGAGAAATATCCTGGGTGAGGCTTTGGCCACACACAGTCACAGGCCATTTGACAATCATCCGGCAGGGAATGCGTGTACAGAAACCACAGGCTCTCACGGCTCTTCCGCTTTCCCACCCCGGTTTCCTACTTCACGTTCGGGTGGGAAAACATTATCTGGCCATTAGTCAAAGCATGAAGCTTGGACCTTTTACAGTAATTACTGTTCTTGTCTTTCAGAAACATTTGTCTTTTAGAACTTTATAAAATGCAAGAATTCCGATTTCTTTTGCTCCGAGGTGGATGGCTTGAGTTAAAGGACTGAAGAAGCCATCACCACCTAAAGCAGTTAGTGGGCAGCGGGTTTCTGCGCTTGGCAACATGTGAAGTAAGCCTGCAAGCAGCGTCAAAGGCCCCCGAGGGGCGGCATGAGGAGGGCACGGGAGGCCGGCATCCAGGGGAGCTGGGAGGAGACACTGCGGGTGTCAGGAGCTCTGGACTCTAAGCAAGTAGGGAGAGCTTCTGCGTCCGCCCCAGGGTGGGTTAAGCCCTGGCTCTCCTCCAGCTGGTCCCAATCAGGGCCTAACAGGCTTGGACCATTCCACTGAGAGGTGGCCGGCAGGCTCCCGATTCTCTCTGCTGAGAGCAGGCAGAGCTGTCCATGCAGAATGTGCTGGAAGCTCTTTCAAAATGACCTTGAAACCTCCTTTGCTGTCCTGAACCTCAGTAATAGAATATTATGTTCCAAAAATACGAATGTATACAATGATGCTTTCTGCAAAGAGGTAGAGCTGCTCTCAATAACTCCTCGTGTCTGTGCCTTTTAGATTGATTTTGAGTAATTAGAAAAATGCACCCACGGGCTGATGTCCAGCAAGAGGTTCTGCCTGTCGGGCGGAGAAGCTGCCAGGCAGTTACATACACTGCCCTCGAGACTGCGTTTTCCTGGGAAGCTGGGAGAGGTCAGCTCCACGAGGCGGTGGAACCACCTTCCAGGTCTCTGCTGGCCTCGCTCTAGCATGCGGTCCTTGGTCCGAAATCCTGCGGGAGCCGTGAGGACAGGCGTTTTCTGAGACTCACTTTGCCAGAGGCAAAGCAGCCACAGCCGTGCCGAGGCCACGATTGTTTTGCTCCTGAGTGGAGACCCTGGCACGAAACAATAGAAAGATCAAGTTTCCCTCAGGGCCAAGTGCAGCCAGGAAAGACCCAGATGCGTGTGCTTCTGGCCCCTGAAGAGCGTCTCGCCTCGTAACAGTCTGGGCCCTGGTGAGGGCATCTCATATGAACAGCCTGGGGCCCTTCCCCCTGCGTTCCCCACACAGAACTGCCTGTCACTCCCCACCCGGGACACACCCTGGCCCCGCTTCTAGAGAAGGATCCAAAAAATCAGCTGTTTCTGGTAATTCTGCCACATCAGCCACACAGTGTCCCCAGCAGTGACATCACTGGCAGGGTGTCTCAACGTGAAAATGTTAAAAATACGTGTCATGTTGAAATTAACAAGTTACTTCTGAGTGAGTGTGGGGAGGCGACAGCACAGAGTGGGCCGAGACCGAGATAAAATAACCTCTTCAAGAGAAGTCCCTGGCTCGTTCTGTGGGTGTTTAGCCTTGGAAATTCACACAAGATGAAAGTGACCCCTTTAACACATACCATTCCGTGGTGTTTTGTACGTTCACAAGGTTGTGTAGCCACTACGTCTCTTGTCACCTCCAGAGTACACCCAGGTTCCTCCCTGTCCCCCGCAGGCCCCTGGACTGCAGGTCAACGCTGTCTCTGTGGGTTTGCCTGTTGGGTGGCTCCTGTCAGTGGAATCACAAGTGTGGGGCTGTCTGTGCTTGGTGTCTCCCGTGGCGTGTTTCCAAGGATCCTCTGTGTCGCAGTGCGTCAGCACTTCATCCCTTTTCATGGCTGAGTCCTGTTCCCCGGGGGGGGGGACCCCACCGTGTTGGTCCTTCCTCAGCTGATGGACACATTTGGCTCCTGCCTCTTGGGCACACGTGGCTCCCGCCTCTAGGGCACACACGGCTCCCGCCTCTTGGGCACACGCGGCTCCCGCCTCTTGGACACACGTGGCTCCCGCCTCTTGGCTGCTGTGAACGCTGGTGTTCAGGTGTTTGTTCATATCCCTCTTTTCAGTTCTTTGGGGCATATTCTCTGGGAGTAGAACTCGAGTATTATGGTAATTGTATGCTTAACTATTTGAGGAACTGTTTTCTCCTCAGCTTTTAAATGATCCATCCCTAAGACAGATCCTGGCTCACTAACCTAATTTGGAATCCCATATGTGAAGCACACTGTATTTATAATTATTTATGTCAGAAAAATTAAGTTACGTAGATGACTAAACGTTCATTTATACCAAAGCAGAGAGCAGACCCCCCAGCCAACCCTGTCTGCAGCCCCCCACGGCCCCCCAACCCCGCCTGCAGCCCCCCACTTACCCCCACCCTGTGCCCACCCGAAGCTTCCCCCGCAGACCCCAGCCCCTCCCAGTGCCCATCTGCAGCCCCCCAGCACCCCCGATGCCCACCTGCAGCCCCCAGCGGACTACCCCACCTTGGGTTTCTGCCAGGACCGAAATGCAGTGTCCAGGTCACCGTGACAGTGCCCACAGAACTAGCTGACACGTTTCGATGGTGCCAACAGAACTACCTGACGTGTTCTGACGGTGCCCAGAGAACTAGCTGACACAGTTCATTTTGCTTCACATATAAACTGAAATAGAGAAAAGAGCCTTGGTGAGGATCCTCAGTGCTGTGAGATGTAAGCGCGCAGGTGAAAGTGTTTCGTGAGTAAAGGGGCTTCTGCGGGCATTTACACAGCAATTCTCCAGCTGACCCTGGAACTCGGCATCCCAGCCTCTCCACAGATGCAGCTCGGAGTCACTCGGTGTTTTCCAGATCGTGTCATCAGAAAGCGACTCCCATTTCCATGAGGCTGTTCACTCTGGGCTCTGAGTTTTTCAGCACATGGGACCTTGTTTCCAGGACGGAGGGGAGTGTGGCCGGAGAGCAGACGTGCTGCAGCTGCTGTGTACGGTTTCATAGCAGAGCACGTCTCTTTCCAGCAGGCAAAAAAATGCAAAAAGGCATTGCCCTTTTCCCAAAAAGGAGGGCAGCCTGAGTCCCACCCGCACGGGGAGGAGCTGGGGGTGGCCTGGGTCCCATCTAGATGGGGGGGGGGAGCTGGGGGTGGCCTGGGTCCCATCTAGATGGGGGGGAGCTGGGGGTGGCCTGGGTCCCATCTAGATGGGGGGGGAGCTGGGGGTGATGTGGGTCCTATCCAGATGGTGGGGAGAGCTGGGGGTGCCCAGGGTCCTATCCGGATAGTGGGGAGCTGTGGTGATTCAGGCCCACGGCAGTCAGCCTCTCACGGGCCATTTCCCTCCTGCTGTGCCTGCTCTTACGACCTGGGCATTGGGGGCATGATCTGGGCTTCTACTTCTCACCCCCACTGCTCTGTCCAGCTGCGGATCTGCAGAATCTGCAGACGCGCATTTTCCAAGCTGTGTCATGGACTGTGACGGCCTCAGCGAAGGTCAGGCCAGGAAGTGGCTCTCCAGGACCTGCTGGGCTGGGCAGCATTCCCTGCCTGCTTCGCCGGGACGCTCCCCCTCGAGACCAGCCAGCCCATGAGGAAGCCCAGGCCACACTGGGAGGCCTCAGTGGGTGTCCCAGCAGGCAGCCAGCACCAGCCACACAAAAGAGCAAGCAACTAAGAGAGGAAAAGAGAAAGGAGCGTAAGAGCGAATGAGCAGCCGGCAGGCGAAGGAGCTGCCTTCCCAGCAGCGAGGAGAACAGGGCCCAGCAGCTCCTGCCGAGCTCTGCAGTAGTGAGGGTGTGGTGGAAGCCACTGACTTTTGGGTGTTGGGCGAGAGCAGCAGAGGACACTGTGAGAAGCCAGGGAGGTGGCGGGCAGGGCCAGCCCCGGGGCCCCGAGGGTGACCCTGAGGACCTTGGCTGTGACAGGCGGTGGGGAGGTGCCAATGTGAGATCTGAAATGGCCCCCACACCACCCCTGAGAGCAGGCTGCCCAGGGGCAGGGAGACCAGTTGGGACACAGAAAAGTGACGATTAAGAGCAGGTGGCAGTAACAGCAACCCCAGTCACCCAGCAGCGGCAGCCGTGGTGAAGGTGCTGGAGAGGGATGCCATCCAGGTTCCGTTTCAGAGCCAGAGGCCTCGGGCAGCACTGGAATGGACGCGGCATGCGGGGAGAGGTGACCAGGGACGGTTCCAGGTTGGGAGCAGGAAGAGCCCCCTTGGTGTTGGCCCCACAGGCTCAGCAAACAAAGCCCCACACACCCCACCCCAGTCCCACCCGTTCAGATCTCCCGTGGGTCAGCTGGAGTCAGAGCAGCCTGTGAGACCTGGGGGGCCACTCTTCCCGGTTGGACCCAGCCAGTACCTGGCACAGCAGCTACCCAGGCCTCTATGCACCTATGAAGTACCCAGGCCGAGCCTTTCACAGACAGACCACACTGCAGCCGTCCACCACCCTCCCTCCTTCCCCGGCTCCTTCCACGGTTCCCAGCCTGGTCTCAGGTTCCCAGGCTCTTCCCGCCCCTCCTTCTTCTCTCAGGTGTGGCCCCATAAGTCTGTGCATCTAATGCATCCCCAGGAACTGAGCTGACAGGACTGCAGTGTCCACAGCTGTAAAGGAAGGATCCATTCAGAATCTGATGTTCTTTGCTGTCTTGGCAACTCTTTGAATGTCACCTGCTCTCTGGTGGTACAGAGACCATAACAGAACCTGGATGATGTGGGAGGCTGCGCAGAATCCCCTTGCAGCTTCGGAGATGGCACTTCCAGCAGCTCCGGGTCCCAGCAGCTCCGGGTCCTAGCACCTCCCGGTCCCTGCACCTCTGGGTCCCAGCAGCTCCAGGTCCCAGCACCTCCGGATCCCTGCACCTCTGGGTCCCAGCAGCTCCAGGTCCCAGCACCTCCGGGTCCCTGCACCTCTGGGTCCCAGCAGCTCCAGGTCCTAACACCTCCGGGTCCCAGCACCTCCGGGTCCCTGCACCTCCAGGTCCCAGCAGCTCTGGGTCCCAGCAGCTCTGGATCCCAACCACCCATGTGTCTGTCTGCACATTTCAATTTTCCCACAATTTTAAGGGCTCAGATTCACAGCAATCCTAAAACTGTTAGCAGATTCTCTGAGATGCAGTCTACTGGAAGACCACTATAAAGGGGCTCTATTCCAACCAGATAAATGATTCGTGATTTTTTATGTCAGGTGAAGAAGGGTTGTGTTAAAATACCCCTTAATGAGTGGAACAGTATTATTAGTGATCTAACTTTAAGTGACAGTGTCTGGAGTTCCTTTGGGGATTTAGTTTCAGCCTGTGAGTAGCAGAGTTACAAGACAGAGTGAGCCCAGGAATCCCTTTTGAGAATTGCCTCTCTCTAGTGTCTAAGCAGGTTTAAGTCACACTGGAACCTTCTTCCCAAACCCTTCTCTATCCTTCACAGCCTCCTAAATCTCTTCCTCCCTTTCTTCCCTGCTCTTACCACTCTCCTGGCCTTTAAAATCTAAACAGGCAGTAAGTGCAGGAAAACGACATGGAGAAGCGGATCAAGCTGGGGATGGAGACCCCGGTCCCCTCGCCGCATGACTCCACGGTCAGTACTGCAGGCCCAGGGGTCGGTGGGCAGCACCGCCCCTCCCTTTAATGCCACTGTCTGGTTCTGGCTCCAGAGTCACGCCAGCCTCAGAATGAGCTGGGAAGAGCCTCCTCCTGGCTTCTGGAAGAGTCTGTGTAGAATTGGTGTGGTGGAATTCACAATGAAGTCATCGGGGCCTGAGGTTTCCTTTGCAGGAAGATCGCTAGTTACTAATTTCTCTACTGGATACAGCGTTATTCAGGGGCCTTGAGTTTTGACATTTATGACTTTGGTAGCTTATGTCCTTTAAGGAATGTGTCCATATCGTGCAGTTGGAGAGTGAACCGGCGTGAAGACATCTGTGGCACCCTGTGCTGTGGCGTCCACAGAACGCAGAGGGTGTCCCCCCCACTGTGGCACCCTGTGCTGTGGCGTCCACAGAACGCAGAGGGTGTCCCCCCCACTGTGGCACCCTGTGCTGTGGCATCCACAGAACACAAAGGACGTCCTCCCCACTGTGGCACCCTGTGCTGTGGCATCCACAGAACCCAAAGGACGTACCCCCCAGGCACCCTGTGCTGTGGCATCCACAGAACCCACAGGGCTTCCCCCTGATTCTCCTTTGCAACCTGGGCCATGCGTGCCGTCTTTTTCTTGAACATTCTGGCTGGAAGTTTATCAATTTTGTTGATCTCTTCCAAGAACTGGCTTCTTTTTTTTTTTTTTTTT
>CM052661.1:108353517-108366806 GCA_028533165.1 Leontopithecus rosalia
AAGAACTGGCTTCTGATTGCAAATACCATAAACTCGGATATTTATTATTACCTTACATCTGCTTACTTGGAATTTCATTTTCCTTCTCGAGTTTCTTAGGGTGAACTCTAATGTCATCTATCTGAGACTTTCTTCTCTGACTCGAGCACGCGGTGTTGTAAATGGCCCATCAAACTGCTTTCGATATGTCCCACAAATGTGGATTTGTTTTCACTCTATTAAACTCAAAATCCTTTCTGATTTCCATTTGACTTCTTTTATGGCCTACTGAGAAGCGTTGAGTTTTCAAATATTTGGGAATTTCCAGGTTTTCTGACGTAATTCCGTTGTAGTTGAGAGAATACACTTTACATGATTTCGGTTTGCACGTACGTTCAGGCTTTTCTCCCGGTGCAGAATGGAGGCTGTCCTGCTGGAATTCCCCAGCACGTGATAAAAATCCATCTTCTGCATTGCTGGGTGGCGTGTTCTCAAAATTTCAGTGGTGGTGGTCAGGTCTTTGGGCTCCTGACGGATTTTCTGTCTCCTTGTTACATCGATTACCATGAAGAGAGTGGCGTTAAAGTCTCAGACTTCAATTTCAGGTTTCTCTCTCCTTGTAGCTCCATCAGTTTTTCTTCCGTGTGTTTTGAAGATGGCTGATTTGGGATTGTTGAGAGCTCCCAGTTCATCAACTCCTTTATTTTCATGAAGTGACTCCCCTTGCTCCTGGTAATACTCTGCTTTAAAATCTACCTGGCCTGATATTCATGTCTTGATTAGTGTGCCTCAGAGACATTTGTTCATTTGTAAACTTTTAATCCATGTATGGATTGAACATCTCACATTTGAGAATCTAAAATCCAAAATGCTTCCAAATCCGAAACATTCTACTCCAAGGCAATGCTCGTTGGAGATTTTAGATTTCAGAGGGTTTGGCTTGGGGATGTTCAGCTGGTATAATGCAAATATTCTGAATCCAGAAAAAATCTGAAATTCCAAACAGTTCTGGTCCCGAACATTTTGGGTAAGGGAAACTCAGCCTGGGCATCTTTACACACGAAGTGGGATTCTTGTAGGCATCCAATCTGGTCTTACTTATTATGCAATCTCATCATCTCTGCCTCCGAGAGGGGTGTTTTAAGCTGTTACACTATTGAGCATGTTGGATTTAGAGCTGCCCTCCTGTCAGCCATATCACCTGTTTCTCCTTTTCTGTCTTCTTTTGGGCTAAATCAAGTATTTTTATGATACCCCTTTTTCCTCCTGTGTTGGCGTCTGAGCTGTGCCTCCTTGTTGTGTCACTTCAATGGTGGCTTTAGTGAAGTGTCACGTTTACAGGTGACGTCTTTCACTTGCCCACAGCCTGCCTCCAAGGGCTGTTACCACATGGTGAATAGGATAAGAGCCTCCCAAAGGCAGACCTCCACCTCCCTGTACGCAGCTTTTGTGCAGCTGTTACCAGACGTCCTGCTTCTGTTATAAATCCACAGTGCATTGTTAATAATTTGCTTTAAAGAGTAAAGTATCTTTTAAAGAGACTAAGCAATAAAAAGTCATAAACATTTCACAGCTGCCCATTCCCAGTGCTACTCATTGTTTTCTGCACATGGAGAATTCCAGCTGCACACCTCCCCGGAAGGACTTCCTTTAATCTTCTTGGAGTACAGATCTGGTGGTGGTAAATTATTTTGGCTTTTGCATATGTAAATAAAAGCCTTTGCTTTGTTTTCTGCACCACCACACTCAGCTAATTTTGTATTTATAGTAGGGATGGGGTTTCTCCATGTTGGTCAGGCTGATCTCCAACCCCTGACCTCAGGTGATTCGCCCACCTCAGCCTCCCAAAGTGCTGGGATTACTTCTGGTGTGAGCCACCGTGCCCGCCTCCCCTGTACTTTTTAACAGCTCTATGGTCCCGAGCTCTAAATTTGTGATCCATTTTGAGTTCATTTTTTGGTAGGAGATGTAAAACTCAGCCCGAGGGCCATTCCTCTCTCTGCCTGTCCAATTGCTCCAGCTCTGTTTGGAGAAGAGGCACGTGTGTGCTTTGGACAAGGTGGGGTGGCTTTCAGTGGGGCTCCCCGTCCCACTTCGGTGGCCTCCGTGCCTGTTCATCCCCAACACCACACGGTCAGCACTACCGTGGCCGTGAAAGTTGTGAAATCTAGTGGGGCGATTTCTCCCACTTTATTCTTTTCCAAAACTATCTTAGCTACTCTAGGCCCTGTGTCTCTTGGAATAAGTGTGTCTGTATCTAGAGGACACCTTGCTGGGCTGTTGGCGGGAGCTGTATTTAACCCATAGATCAGTCTGAGGAGAACTGTCACATTCACTGTCCCACGTCTTCCAGTCCACAGCCACGGAACATCTCATATATTTAGCCTTCAAGAAAAGTTTTTCATCAGCTTTTAAATTTTTCAGCAGACAGATACTACAGGCGTTTTGCTAGGTTTGTATCTTGTGTTTAAATGTCTTTGGACTGACTGTAAATGGTGTGTTGTTGATTTAGATTTCCATGTGTATAGCGTTGGTGCATAGACACGACTGAGTTTCCCTTGTTGACGTCTATCCCATGGCCTTGCTGAATTCACGTATGAGCTCTCATGTTGCTGTCCATTCCTTCGTTTCTATGTAGACAGTCGTGCCATCTACAGATGGGGCCATTTCTTCCTTCTTAATCTGTGTTTGTTTCCTTCCTTCCTTCCTTCCTTCCTTCCCTCCCTCCCTCCCTCCTTCCTTCCTTCCCTCCCTCCCTCCTTCCCTCCCTCCCTCCTTCCTTCCTTCCTTCCCTCCCTCCTTCCTTCCTTCCTTCCCTCCCTCCTTCCTTCCTTCCTTCTCTTTATTGCATTGGCAAGAATCACCTTTACTAGCTTGAACAACAATGCTTCCTCCTCTCAGGGAAGCCATGCCGGCTTTCACCCTCGGGGTGGAGTGAGCTGCGGGGCTGAGGAGACCTGGGCCAGGATGAGGAAGATCCTCTCTATTCCCACTTCACTGGGAGCTTTCCTCACAGACAAGTGTTGGATTTTGTCAAATGCTTTTTTTTTTCTGTGAACTGACAGGATTGTGTGATTTTTCTTCTCCAGCCTGTGGATACTAATTGCGTTCACTTTCGTTTTTGAAAGGTGTTTTTCCGGCTGTAGGATTCTCAGCTTCTGCTTTGCCTTTAAAATCCTCAGGTGGAGATGCGGCTCCACCTCTCTGTCTGCGTGTCCTGCAGCCTGAGCGCCTGTGGCTTCCGCTTCGTGTTAAAAATCAATCTTCAGGTGGAGATGTGGTTCCACGGCTCTGTCTGCGTGGCCTGCAGCCTGAGCACCCGTGCCTTCCACTTCGTGTTAAAAATCAATCTTCAGGTGGAGATGTGGTTCCACAGCTCTGTCTGCATGGCCTGCAGCCTGAGCACCCGTGGCTTCCACTTCATCTTTAAAATCCTCAGGTGGAGATGCAGCTCCACCTCTCCGTCTGCGTGGCCTGCAGCCTGAGCACCTGTGGCTTCCGCTTCGTGTTTAAAATGTTCAGGTGGAGATGTGGTTCCACGGCTCTGTCTGCGTGGCCTGCAGCCTGAGCGCCCGTGCCTTCCACTTCGTGTTAAAAATCAGTCTTCAGGTGGAGATGTGGTTCCACAGCTCCGTCTGCGTGTCCTGCAGCCTGAGTGCCCGTGGCTTCCGCTTCGTGTTTAAAATCCTCAGGTGGAGATGCGGCTCCACCTCTCCATCTGCGTGTCCTGCAGCCTGAGTGCCCGTGGCTTCCGCTTCGTGTTTAAAATCCTCAGATGGAGATGCGGCTCCACCTCTCTGTCTGCGTGGCCTGCAGCCTGAGCGCCCGTGGCTTCCGCTTCGTGTTTAAAATCTTCAGGTGGAGATGTGGTTCCACGGCTCTGTCTGCGTGGCCTGCAGCCTAAGCTGCAGAACCTGTGGCTTCTGCTTCGTGTTTAAAATGTTCAGGTGGAAATGTGGTTCCACAGCTCCGTCTGCGTGTCCTGCAGCCTGAGTGCCCGCGGTTTCCGCTTCGTGTTTAAAATCCTCAGGTGGAGATGCGGCTCCACCTCTCCGTCTGTGTGGCCTGTAGCCTGAGTGCCCGCGGCGTGGCCACCGGGTTCTCCCTGTCCGGGGTGCCCTTTTCTTCCGTCTGCTTTAAAGATTGAGGATGGTTCTCACTGCCGCTGGTTTTAGACCCTTTGATTCCGGGACCTGGTGAGCTTTTCTTCACGTCTTTCACACCCGGTGCTTGCTGAGCCTCGTGAATCTCCGGGTTTGTAGTTTCCGACACACATGAAAAAATAGCTGTTATCTGTTCCGATGTCCCTGCCCTGCCCCCAGCAATTGCGACTGTGCCTGTGTTGAGCTGCTTGGAGCTGGCCCCCGGCTCGCGGACATGCTGCGTTTCAGACCTTTTCTCCGCTTTTATTTTACGGTTTCTAGTGCCACGTCTTCCTCTTCACTGGCTTCTTCCTTCCGCTCCATCTCACCTGCTGTGAAGCTGCCGGCTGTAGCTTCAGAGGCGGGCTCCGGGTTCCACTCCAGAATTCAGTTTGGGAATTGTTATGCTTTCTGTGCTCAGCCTCCCGCGACTCCCTGAACGTGGGGAAGATTGTCACAGTAACTGTCTCACTGCCCTGTGTGCCAGCTCTTCCTCGGCTCCGTTCACCACTGGTTTCAACTGATTCAGTTTTGTTCTTATAGGTTGTGCTCTCCTGCTTCTTTGAATGCCTGCTAATTTCTACTCAGGTGCCAGACACGTGAATTCTACCTCGTTTGATGCTAGTTGTGTTTTACTTTCTTATAAATAGGCTTAAGCTTTGCTCTGGAGTGTGGCCGAGTCACTGGAAGGTGCCGGCTGGAGCTTTAATGTCACTGGAAGGTGCCAGCTGGAGCATTAATGTCACTGGAAGGTGCCAGCCGGAGCTTTGTCCTGGAGTGTGTCCCAGTCACTGGAAGGTGCTGCCTTGTGAACGTTCCACTTGGGACGGTGGGACTAGGGCTACCCCAGCTCTGAGTCCGGCCCACTGTTGCTCCCCGAAGCCTCTCAGGCCTTTTTTTCCCAGACTGGTCAGCCCTGGACTGAAGACTCAGGGCTCCCCCTGCAGATCAGAGCTCCCCACCCTGGGCAGCTGTCCTCGCCGGCAGTCCAGCCTGAGCCCTCCAGCCTGTTTCCTCCCTGGACCCTGCTCCTCCTCCTCAGCTCTGCCGGGGCCTCCCCGCACCACGCCCGCCAGACACTGAGCCACACTTTGCTCGGCGCCTCAGGGGCCACGTCTCTCAGTGCCTGGTGTCTGATGCCTAACACATGTTTCAGATATTCTGTCCATTTTTTAACTTGTTTTCATGGAAGGGTAAATCTGGTCCCTGTTAGTTCTTCTTGGCTGAAAGTGTAAGTTCTGATGCTTGATATTTCAAAGCTTCCTTGGTAGAGGCCAAATTTTAGTCAGGGCACTAGTCAATCTTCCACCGTCCCTGCATTTTATACCATACAATACTGCTTTTCACATAAAGCGTGCATGTCTAGCCAAGAGAGAGGCTTGCGATCACCAGCTGTGCCTCGGGGCCTCCCATAACTTTAATCGGAAGGGAAAACACCAAACAGAGGTTGAAAAACAGCTTTGGCTGCCAAAGGTGCCTTTTGCCTGAAGGAAAAACAGAAGAATCCCGGGGAAGACACAGGAGGTTTTCACAGTTTTTATTTTTTTTATTTATTTATTATTTATTTATTTATTTTTGAGATGGAGTTTTGCTCTTGTTACCCAGGCTGGAGTGCAATGGCGTGATCTCGGCTCACCGCAACCTCCGCCTCCTGGGTTCAGGCAGTTCTCCTGCCTCAGCCTCCTGAGTAGCTGGGATTACAGGCACGCGCCACCATGCCCAGCTAATTTTTTGTATTTTTAGTAGAGATGGGGTTTCACCATGTTGACCAGGATGGTCTCGATCTCTTGACCTCCTGATCCACCCGCCTGGGCCTCCCAAAGTTCACAGTTTTTTAAAACAGCAACAGAGAAACAAAAATGTATCCATGTCCAGCTGACGAGGGAATCCCCACTCCTCCCACACAGCTCCGGGGTCAGTACCCAGGGAGCTCCTCCCGTCACACACCGGCTGTCTCTGCCCAGCCCAGCTGCAGGGCCTTCTCACCCCGATGCCCGCACACGCGGCTGCTTGCCCCAGGCCACACGCTGCGTTGCAGGGAGGGCCACTACCGGCCACCTCCCACAGCGTGGAACCCGGAGACTGACCACAGAACTGCCTGCAGTGTCTACTCAGAAGATGAAGATTGCTGAACTCACGGATAGTTCTGATTTTTGTGCTCCGTTGGACTGTACCTGCAAACCTTATTAACTGAGACTACCTTCATTTGGAATTTGGAATAATTGGACCTTAATGAAGATTTGGCTGGATTCAAGTTTACCTTTTGACTTTCTATTGAGAAAGGGGTTTGCCAAGCAATTTACTCTCTTAAAACAAGAATGCAAGTGTTTCCTCATGGGAGCGGTTTTAAAGACGTTCGGAATACTCATTGTTTGCATGCAAATAAAGCTGCTAATTATGAGATTTTTTTTTTCCTATTCATTGGCAGTCCCAGCAGGACCAACCTTGAAAATGTGTTATTAGCAGTTAGTTCTTGTAATGACATAGACTTGAGAAAAAGAAAAGAAAAATGTTTTAAAAACCCTCTAACACAAACTTTTCTTCACAAATTTAGATACCACTTAATCTAGATCGTAACAGTTAATGTATGCAGCTCACTATGGCTGTCAGTATTTCCCAAATGATTGCTACCTTATTTGATCCTCAAAGCTGCTCTGGGAGGGAAATGAGGTGTGTCACATACCCAGTCTGCAGGTGAAGGCATTGACAGGGTTAACTTGCAAGCTTTGGGGCTTTCTCACTATGCTAATAGGTTGAGAAACATCCACCCATCCATCCACCCATCTATCCATCCATCCATCCCTTCATCCATCCCTTCATGCATCCATCCACCCACCCATCTACCCACCCATCCACGTATTCATCCACCCACCCATCCCCCCACCCATCCATCCACCCATCCCCCTACCCATCCATCCACCCATCCCCCCATCCATCCCCCATCCCCCCCACCCATCCACCCACCCATCCACCTACCCATCCACCCACCCATCACCCCCACCCATCCCCCCACCCATCCACCCACCCATCCACCTATTCATTCACCTACCCATCCATTCTTTCATCCATCTATCCATCCACCCACCCATCCATCCAGTCATCCATCTATGCGCCCATCTATCCATCTAGCCAGCCCTTCATCCATTTATCTACCCACTGATCCATCTATCCATTATCCATCTATTATCCATTCACCCCCATCCCTTCAACTCATTCATCCCTTCATCCATCCACCCATCTATCCATCAGTTCCCCTACCTATCCATCCATTATCCATTCCTTATCCCTCCATCCACCCACCCATCCACTCGTCCATTATCCATTTGTCTGTCCACCCACCTGCTGATCCATTATCATCCATTATCCATCCGTCCACCCACCCATCCACTCATTATCCATCACTGACTCACCCACCCACCCATCCACTTGTCCACTATCCATTTGTCCATCCACCCACCCACTCATTCACCCACCGACTGATCCACCATCCATCCACCCACCCACCCATGCACTCATCCATCCATCCATTCACCCATCCACCCATCCCATTATCCGCCCACCCACCCATCTGCTCATCCATCCATCCATTCAACCATCCACCCATCTCATTATCCATCTGCCCACCCACCCATCCACTCATCCATCCATCCATTCACCCATCCACCCATCCCATTATCCATCTGCCCACCCACCCACCCATTCATCCATCCATCCATTCACCCATCCACCCATCCCATTATCCATCCACCCACTGACCCACCCATCCATTCAGTCATCCACCCATTCACCCATCCATCATCTATCATTCCACCCACTCATCCACCCACCCATGCACCCACCCACTCACCCACCATCCACTCTCCATCCATCCATTTATTCATCTGCCCACCCACTCATCCATCTATCCATCCACCTGTTGTCCATCCACCCACTCATTTATCCACTCACCCATTCATTATATACGCATTCATCCACTATTCATCCACCCACTCATCCATCCCCACTGAGGCCACCGCTTTTCTGTGCTTCCTCACACCTCATGACGGTGGCTGACGCTGAGATTCCAGCACCACTTCACAGAAGAGTTTCTAAGGCCCAGCAAGAGCTGGGTGCGCCTGAGAGCTGCTCTGCTCTGCTCTGCTCTGTGCAAAGCTCTGTCCTGACACCTCTGCCAACTGAATTGTTCCAGGCACTCTCTGTGGCACACACAGTGAACTGAGACAGGAGGGGACATCTGGTAGGGAGCAGTGAGAGCTGTGGAGGGGAAGGGAGGGCAAAGGATGGGGGTGGCCAGGACCAAGGCCCCCCACTTCTCTCCCTGCCCCACCCTGGCCCTCCCAAGCTTTGTTGGGGGTCAGATCTTCCCAGGCTAGCGCTCAGGGTCCCGGGAGGAACACGCAGAGTTCTGGGCCCCCTCTGCTGCCCTCTTGTGCACAGATTCATGTTTCCCTGGGTCTGTTGAGTGTGGTTCCCTGGCAGAGCTGAATCCTGGTCGGGGGGTTGGCGGGGGTCGTGTCCCCAGTCTTCTGGACACAGATTCTCACCGGGGCCACAGGTCCAGGTCATTTCTGCCCTGAGTCTTCCCCATATCCCTGTCATTAGGCCCCTTGCCCAGGCTGTCCCATCATGTGCTGGCTGCTGGTGATGGACGGCTGGTGTTTCACTCCAGGACAGGTTCGCTGGTTGTTCTTGGGGCCAGAGCAAAATCCCTCCCTGCTGATTGTGCTGCCTCTGCCAGGGGCCTTTCTGGGGTGAGATGGCTGGTGATGCCTGGTGGGAGGGCATCTGGAGATGCACGTGTCACTTTGGGTGCCTTCCCAGGCTGTACGCTTAGTGTGTATGTGCCACGCACCTGGGCATGGGGAGAGACGGGAGGCCCTGAGAGGGAGGGGCTGTCAGTCAAAGCCGACATTACACAGGCCTGGGGTCAGCCCATGTCGCAGCTCTGGCACTTTCAGGAATTTTCTAAGCTTTCTGTGTTTTCACACTGATACTTACAATGACCAGGAAGATGCTTTTGTGCCTGGGCCCCAAACCATGACTGCCAACAGCAGGATATCCCTGAGTCCAGAGGGGCAGCCAGGGGCGCCATGATGGGCTTTCAGGACAACCGGACATCCCCGAACCTCCCCACTGGAGGTTCCCAAGGCAGATCCACCCTCAACCTGTCATGGCCGGGCTGAGGTCAGAGTGAGGCTCACACCTGGCTCCTTGGGAACCCCCTCGCCCCAGCCCGCCTGGGAGACCCTCGCCTCACCACTGCCTGGCCCAGCCAGGGCCCCGGCTTGTGAAGGCCACTGGGGATGGCCACTGCTCCACGCTGAGGAGCCCAGGCCGACGCCAGAGGAGCCTCGTGCCCGGGTCCCCTGCCTGCCCAGGCCCCCCTTCCCAAGACAGCACTGGCTTCCCACGATACTGGCCCTGCCTAATCTCTGGCTGTTGGAGAAGCTGTTGGAGAAGCTGCTGAGACCAGGGCTGTGGGTGGGGGCATGAGGGGCCTGGGTTCCTTCAGGCACATGAGGGCTTCTTTCCCAAGTGTCTGTCACAGCTGCATCCATACCCTTGGGGCTGTGGGCTGAGCCAGCTGGACCAAGGGCAGGTCAATGGGCTGCAGGGAGAGGTGGCCCTGGGACAAGGCGGGCCAGCCCCTCCCCTGGCAGGTGGCCCCCTCTCTGCCCCTCAGCCTCTCTGTGTGTGTGGAGAGGGTGGGACGCCCTGGCATCTCACTGGCCCAGCAGCAGCTGCTTTGCTCCTCCTAGACCCCCCAGGTGCCCAGGTTCCACCTCCTCCTCTGCCCCCCAACTCCGCCAGCACCCGAACAGCAGGCAGTGGAGGGTCCCTGCCCCGGCTTTTGAGAAAAGACAGTGCCCTCTTCTCTGCAATGGAATCTGCCTCTCAGGCTGCCGCATGTCCACAAACAGCCTCGCCTGGGGAGCTTACAGAGGGAAGGAGGGAGGTGGCCCTGGCCATGCTGTGAGGCAGGGACATGAGCTGCTGGGAAGCAGGAAGTCCCTGGCAGGGCTCAGTCCCAGGACCCGCAGCCGCCCTGTGCAGCCCCCTCCCCTCAGTCCTGGTCCCGGGACCCCCAGCCGCCCTGTGCAGCCCCCTCCCCTCACAGCCCCGGTCCCCGGACCCCCGGCCGCCCTGCACAGCCCCCTCCTCTTACGGCCCCAGTCCTGGAACCCCTGGCCACCTGGTACAGCCCCCTCCCCCCATGGCCCTGGTCCCAGACCCCCAGCCGCCCGGCGCAGCCCCCTCCCCTTACAGGGGGCCCCTAGTGGCTTCTCTGTAATCCACAGACGTGGAAGGAGCGTCACTGACCCTGTGAGTCAGTGAGTGTCAGGGCTGTTTCTAGCAAATCAAAACCTGGTGATCATCTTGTCCCAAAGCTGTGAGGGCCTCTGCCCATTTTTTTAAGGTTCCATTGTATTCAAGGATTTGAAATAGAGTCTCACGATGGCCAACACCAAAGGTGCTGGACTAATGATACGTTGGTGGAAAACTTCCAAAAAGAGTTTCTAAGTTCCGTTAACCAGGCCGTCCATTTCCTGATCCTTCTGTTAACCAAGAAATGCTGGGTTGTGTTTTGAGGGGCTACAGAGAAGTCCTGGAGGATTTCTGTTACTGAGGAGAAGGAGGGAGATCGTGCTGGGGGTCTGCACCCGGGGAGGCAGGAGGCCCCTGCTGTTCCTGCCACTGCGAGCTGCAGGTCGAGGTGCCCCTGCCCCACCCCATTATCCAGAAGAGGACAAAGAATGAGGCTGGTGAGAATGAGGCGTGGTGAGGCCTGGTCCAGGGCGGCAGACAGGCCGGGTGCGGGGGGCTGAGTGGGAAGGCGTCCCCCAGGGCCAGGCAGGAGCCACAGCGGGGTGGCGGGGGGAGGGTCGGGCGTGGACCCTGCCAGGTGGCCTCGGCAGGGGCTTGAGGGTTCGCATCCTCACAGGAGGCATTTGCGTTTGCTGGGGAGACCGCGCGTGTTAAATCCCTAGGGTCCGGGAGGAAAGTCCGGCTTTATTCAACTGGCAGGATCTCTCCTCCTCCCTCTCAGTAAGGAGCTCACTGCCCGAGCTGGAGACGCGCTCTGGGCCGGGGCTCACTGCAGGCAGGAGGGGCCCGAGCGACTGTGAAGTCTTGGACGGCGCTGGGCGCTGTCGTGGCCACCGGGGCCCAGTGGGGTGAGCGCTGACCCAGGATGGCAAAGGGAGGCAGGACCCTGAGGCCAGGGAGGCCTCGGGCCAGCGAGTGAGCTCAGCGCTGCCCCACGTTGGTTGTGAGTGTGGGCAGGACGAAGCCACAGGGGAGGCCGGCACCGTGGCAGCACTGCCTCCCCGCCCCCAAACCTTCCAGACGCTTCCTGGACTTTGCAGATGCTGAGCAATGAGGCTCCAACAGGCTGCTGTGGCCGGCGGGGTGGGGGGTTAATTTCTAGTAGATTTAGAAGCCCTTTTCTTCAGCTCCTTAATGCCTGCCAGACTGCCAACACCCCCTGCCACCCCTGGCAATGGGGCTGCATCTCCCGCTCAGCAGGCCTTAAACTCCACTCCCGTCTCCCTTAAATTTGTTTGGCAACAATAAGGAATCCTGAAGACATTGTTCAGCTGTCCAAGCACACCCCTTCCTTCCCGAGAGCCTGGAACACCGGCTTCGAGCGGCAGCTCCTCATTGCGCAGGGGGTGTCTGCCTGCTGCCCCGTCTTTGCATCCATTCCAGGCTGTGTGGCTCCAGGTCAGAGGTCAGCGGTCTCTGCCCTTTGAGCTCCCCAAGGCGCAGTGGTGGCCGTCACAGTCTTATCCACCGAGCAGCCTGGGGGACTCACCGGGCCCACGCTTACCCTGCCTGCCCCAGGCCTATGCGTTTTGAGGCTGGCTCTCATCAGCTCAGCTGTGCTGGCTGCAGCCCCTGAGCCTGTCCTGTGAAGGGACCCTCAGGCTGGGCTCCTCGAAGCTGCTGCAGAGGAGGGGCCATGTCAGGGCTCCCTCAGCTGCTCCTGGGACTGTGGCTGGGGCTGCCCGGCACTGGGGTGTAGCTGCCGGGCTGTGGGGGCCCCTGGAGGCGACTGGATGCCCACCCAAATGGGGACTTTCACCACTGCACTTCCAGCCTGGTGTATCCGACACCTGCATTCACTTTGCCCTCGCCTCTTCTATGGGGGAGAACTAAGAAACACATGCCATGCTGGCCCCATCAGCCCCTCCTGCCCTCACCCCCAAAACAGTCCCGCTGAGAACTCCATCCTTGCTGCCCACACGGTGCTGCCTTGTGCCTCCACTGCAGCAGAGAGCAGGGTCTGTGCGTTCCTCACAGCTGCACGAAGGAGACCAGGTCTCACGTGGTTCCCTTTGCTGCCTGCTTTCCCACTCAGCGTGTGCGTGGGGCTCATCCCTGCTGATGCCAGAACTCCCTTGCCCACGTGGACCCGTCCCTCCATTCATGCCACCATTTTCCAGGGTCGCATTTCCTGATGGCCCAGCCTTTCACTCCTGCATCATGGGCAGGGACACCACCGGGTCTCCTGGCACGGCCTTCCTTCGCCCAGGCTGCGAGCTGGGTCATCTCCGGGGGTCGGAGCTGCTGTCCACATGGAGTCCCAGCCCTGTGTGGGGCTCCGCTCCCTCATGTCCTGCACAGCCCTCGGCTTTGAGAACTCGGGAAGGAGGAGATATTTTATGGTGTTAACATTCAGCATTCCTCCTCCTTGCTTTCATAAAAGGGAAGCCCACTTTGGAATACGTTGAGGAACACAGGTTTTTACTGAGGACTTTGTAACAAGAATTAAGTAAGGGACTTATGGTGCTTAAAGAAAAATCCCACTGGCGTTTTAACTTCTGGGGGGCCCCTCTCACCACATCTGCCCGCCTCCCCCGCCGTGTCTGCCCACCTCCTGTTCCTCCTGCCCTGTCTGCCCTCTTCCTCCTCCTCCTCCTCATCCCATCTTCCCATTTCCTCCTCCCACATCTTCCCACCTCCTCCTCCCACATCTGCCCACCTCCTCCTCCTTCTCCTCACATCTACCCACCTCCTCCTCCCACATCTGCCCACCTCCTCCTCCTTCTCCTCACATCTACCCACCTCCTCCTCCTCCCCACATCTGCCCAACCCCTCCTCCTCCCCCCACATCTGCCCACCTCCTCCTCCTCCTCTCCATCAGCCCACCTCCTCCTCACCCCA
>CM052661.1:108367306-108391509 GCA_028533165.1 Leontopithecus rosalia
GTCCAGGAGGACACGTCCTCACCTTCATCTCAGTACAGCAGGACACGCCCTCACCTTCATCTCAGACCAGCAGGACACGCCCTCACCTTCAGCACTCAGTCCAGCAGGACACGCCCTCACCTTCATCTCAGTCCAGCAGGACACACCCTCACCTTCAGCACTCAGTCCAGCAGGACACGTCCTCACCTTCATCTCAGTCCAGGAGGACACGCCCTCACCTTCAGCATCTCAGTCCAGGAGGACACGCCCTCACCTTCAGCATCTCAGTCCAGCAGGACCCGCCCTCACCTTCATGGCTCCTGGTGAGTGATCTGTTAGCTGTTTTCTTTTCCTGTGGAGTTTCTGAGAAATCTCTCAGATGGTGGTGGCTGGGGTGAGTTACCAAGACAAAGCAAATAGACTGAACTACAGGATGAACAGCCAGGCTTGCAGGAGACAGGCCAATGGAAGCTGCCGGCAGGAGTGAAGCAGAGGGTGGGGCAGAGGTTGAGCAGACTTTAGCTCCACACACCCCTGAGAGCTGTTTCTGTAAGATGGTTACACTAAAAAGAGGCTCCGCCTCCATCCTTTATAACAGCTTCTGCGAGCCACAGTTCAGTTTACTGTCTCGCATTTCCTGACTTATGTCGTCAGGGTAGCCACTCACGCTGCTGTGGTCACGGAACCAAGAGAGATGTAAGTGGGACAGGCAGGTTTTCATTGTCCGTATCCACGCAGCACTTGGGGTGGGTGAGGATGCGGATGCTGTCTTCCCGTGCTTGATAGCTGACTTCTTAGAGGACTCAGCAGACACCCACCAGACATGTGACCACCACGGAGGTGATGGGAAGCCCCTCATCCAGGGAGGAGCAGCCTCAGAGCTCGCACGGGGCATCCCGCTGCATGTGGCCGAGGCCATGGCAGCGCCCTGGAAGAGAAACGGGAATTACCGCAGGGTTTGCCGTCTGGCGGTGGAGTTCGATACTCAAGAGTGATGATATTTATTTCAGAAACACCATCTGGCCATCAGCCCAATCTTGAGTTTTTTATTTTTCTCAAGATGATCATTAGGAGGGACTTAAACAAAACCAAACACAATTTCGAGGACCCCAAACCTGACTCACCAGAGCCCTCGCTGAATTCTTGAGTCAGCCCAGCCCTCCCTGCTGACTCACCCTTGTGGGCACGGTTCTTCTGACTTTATCACTTTTTGCTGCTTTTTTGGTTTCCAGCTCTGACTAAATTCAGACCCAAAACCTTCAAATTCTTCCCTGCTGCCTCAGGGAAACCCAGAGGCAGATCTGAGTGGGGAGTGGGGTCTGAGCATGGAGCTTGGACCGCCCCGTGCTGGAGGGACCTGAGAGGTGGGTATCTTCCCAGGGAGCTCTGGAGAGCAGCCTCAGTCGGGCAGGAGGGGTCTGCCATCCTCCTCTCTCTACAGGCAGGGCTGCCATGTGATGGGGGCTCAGGGTCCACTCCCCACCCCCAACCCCAGGTAGACGTGGGGTTGGTGTTTCCTGCCACTCCTCACCAGGCAGGGTCGCTGGGGATTCCACAGTCAGAGGTGAACCTGCATTTATCTAAATGGAAGGAGAGCAGTGTCTCTGGCCGGAGGAAGAGGGGAAGTGGCACCTCCCAGTGAAGAAGTTGTCCCAAAGCCATGGGGTAGATGGGGGCTGCCTTGGGGGAAGGCTCTGGGATCTGGGGAGGAAAGGCCAGGGGAAGAGGGTGTCCATGCAGAGGAAACTGCATCCAGATTCCTCTCCAGATAGTGACAGGGAGCTCCAGGGGCTGCCCTGTCAGGGATCTATGGGGCATGTGTGTTTCCTTCACCTCCTCTGGAAACTTGGCTCTAAAGGCAGCAGGTGGAGGGGAGGCCCTGCGGGATGAAGGAAGCAGCAGTACAGCAGCTCGGAGGAGAGGCCAGTGGAGGAATGAGATGGGTCTGCGGGGGCAGGTGAGCTGTTCCCCAAGCCCAGGAGAAGCCCCAGAGATACCGGGAGTCAGGCTGCCCTGAGCTACAGACAGGTGAGGTGGCCAGTTCCAAAAGCAACCCCAAGACTTCAAGGCTGTCTTACAGCAAGCTCGGGCCTGGACGCACATCCGCCCACCAGGCGTGGGGCACCCTTGGCCAGGACTGCAGGGAAGGTGGGTGGATCCCGTGAGTGCTGGGTCCTGCCCCCCACAACAGTAGCTCAGCTGCAGAAGGTCATGGAGATGTGATGGCAGGGGACATGTGAACGCTGGGCTCACTCCAGCCCTCCTGCCTGACTGCCGAATGCTGGCCGGATGACACTTTGGAGTTCAGAACCCAAGATGCAGGGGGATGTGGAACCTTTAAATAGCAGCAGGGAAACCAGCCGGCATGGGTAATACCTTAGTGTTTTCAGGAAAAAGATTTCATACCTAGAAGTGGAATCCAACCATATTATCAGTCAAGAATAAAAGGAAAAAGACATTTTCAGACCTGTACAGAGGCTCCTAGAGGATCAACCCTGGAGGAGGAGCCCAGCGCCAGGACACAGGAGAGACATGGGGGGCTCTGGCACTGTGGGGAGGGGGGCTCTGGGTTACAGTGCAGGAAAGCCAAGAACTTCCAGGGGGCTCTGAATCAGCATTCTCACTGTATGGAGAGATTTCCATTTCTGACTGAGAGGTTGGGAGAGAATCGAGGATGGGTATATGAGCAAAGCCATTTGAAAATCAAGGCAGTTATTAATTCCAGACAAAATACAATTTGTATAAGATGGGCTATGTAATCACAACACATTAGGATACATTGGCTGCAGTGACAAAGGCCAACATCATAGTGGCCTAAACAATCTGGAAGCTCGCTCACTCAGGAAGCCGTTGGAGTGGAAGTGGATACAGCAGCTCCGCAGGGCCAGGCCTGGCCATCCTGAGCATATGTCAGGCATCTCAGGGTTCAAGAGGGTGGCTCAACCCCGCCATCAAGCCCACACTTCCCTTGGGGTGGGGGGAAGCAGGGGAGGGGCATCTCTCCCCCTCCCATGTCCTGCCAAGAAGTTGTATGCATCATGTCCACTCATAGGCACTGACCAATGGCCAAAGGCCATCCCACAGCCCACTGCAGAGGAGGCTTATGCACCTGCCCACTGGCCCAGCAGCACTGGGATCGCCATAAAAGATGTCTTGAGGCAACTGGAGGAGGCTGGGCCTTGGAGGCTGTTAAGGGATGAGTGCTAGTTTAGCTGGGTATGATAGCAATATTGTGGTGATGTCAATACAGCCCTTTTCTGTAAGAAATACAAACAGAAGTGTTGATGGATGAAGTAACATGATGCCTGAGATCTGCTTCAGAATATCCCAAATGTATTTAGGTATTGTGCGATTAAAAAGTAAACTTTTTAAAAGGTCAAATAATTTCTTTTGTCATATATAGAAGAGGAGGCTGGAAGGTGCAGGGGAACTGGCTGTCCTTGTCCATGGGCATTCCCACAGCTGGTGTGAACACCCAGAGATGAGCTGATGCCCACCCAGCCACTGTGAAAACCCACAGATGAGCTGACGCCTACCTGGTGTGGCTTCCACCTCCACCGGGGCCTGACGCCGGAGGGGCCCAGGGAGGGAAGCAGATACAGCCCTCCCTGGGGATGGACATTTCCAACAGCCCCAAATGGTCACCCTCCCTAGTAGGACATTAGCAGAAAATACCTATAACTTAGAAATCATTGAACAGCAGTGAAACGTATTTTTTTTTAATTGAAGGTGAAAACTGAAAGAAAGTGTGGAGAACATTCCAAGTGAGCAGCACGGGCGGCAAGATCACCCAGAAATGCCGCTTTGTGGTTGTGATCATTATAAGCATGAAAATAAATCTAAAGTATTTAAAAGGTCACTTTAATACAAATAAAAAGTGATAGGAAAAGGCTTGCTGAAGCATGGGAGGCTTGAATGTGCGCAGGACGGACAGAGGTGAAGAACCAAGAGCAAGGGGAACCGCGGTCCGGGCCTTTGCACACGCCTGGCTGGGTTCACCATGACCTGCACATGGACACTGCAGCCCAGCGGGCAGAGCTCCCCAAAGCCAGGCTGCTGCCTGGAGAACGGGTGCCCTTGGGGCAGGGGCAGCGCCTCAATGGGGTCTTGTGTGCTGCCCACTAGCACCTGCATTGTGCACTCCATGTGTGACCCAGGAGGACCCTGTGCAGGGACTGTCCGTGCTTTCCAGATTTGCTTCTCTGGCAGCAGGAGAGCTCCGGGGTCCTGTCAGCACTGCCTCCACGGGGCTCCTGAAATAGAGTGGGAACAGTTTAAAAGTTTTAACCCCTGAATGGCTGAGATTTAAAAAAATGAAATCTGGCAAGTGGTTAAACTAAATTACAGACCTAATTGCTTGCACTTAAAATAACACTAAAGCAAATGTGAGACTCTGTTTAACTTGGAGGACCAGCACAGCTGGCCGCGTAGTTCTGCTGTCATTTTTCACCAGGGAGGGCTCCATTTCAGGCTGCTCATGCAGCACTATGATGAAATGAAGGCCGCGGTGTCTGTGAAGTTCAAGTGTCTTAAATGGAGCAAAGGCCCCTCCAGGGCTCACCCACCCATTTCCACCTCAGCAAACCATCCCCAATGCCAGGAGCAGAGAGCAGGGAGCTCCCACCTTCTGACGCAGCAGCCAGATGGCAGGAGGGCCACAGAAACTGGTCCCCGAGATACTCCGAACTGCAGGTCCAACTGGGAGACGCCAGGCACTGAGGGGACCCCGAGCCCTCGGGGGAACCGTGACTGCAGGGGACTCCTCTTCTCCGTGACCTGCTCCCAGGTTGCCCCTGTGCAAAGCTCGGGCATGGGGCCGTGACCCTGACCCCTCTGCCAGGCTGCCCGTGCTACGTTGTTTCCACTGGGCCAATGGTGCTGTGTGACCATGGTGTAGGTGGGGCCGCTGGACAGAGAACCTGGTAAACTGGCTGCAGCAGGGCCGAGGTTGGGATTGAGGTGCAGCCGTGCCAGGTGACCTCTGCAAGGACCTGGGGAGCTGCACCAAAATGGCAGAGAGAAGGATGTGGTTCTGAACCAGCTTCCACCTGGCCTGCAGCCTCTGTGTTTACTTCAGCTGATGTTTAATTTCAGTTGCCAAAGCACCTGCTTGCACCATGCAGCTGACTCCCAGGGGCCTCGGACCCACCCAGCCACCCGCCCAAGGCAAGAATTGGGGCTGCAGCTGGGCCAGGCAGACGGGGCCAGGGGGCACAGTTCACGGGGGCCCCACACTCCACACTGCCAACTCCTCTTTTTCCAGTAGTCCCGAGCTAACTGGAAGAGAGAGAAATATGAGGGAAGGAGGGAGAGAAAGAGGTGAAAAAATATGGTCATAAATCTGGGACCTCTTTTTATTGGCGTTTCTCTTTCAGATTTCCAGTTTGGAAAAGTCCCTTTTTATGCATCCCAGGCAGCTTGGTGATGGTGGAATTCTGATGATAAATGCAAAGTTTTCAAAAGTCCTTTCCATGCCCAGGAGAGCAGAGCCTGGTACAGGGCAGCCGTCCGAGGGCCTTGGTCATCCTTAGACTAAGAGCTGTGGCTTTTCCAGTTTAACTTTGCCCCTAGCCTCCGTGCCACTGTGACTGTGCCAGGCGCGCTTGGTGCCCTGAAACCCTGTCCACGCCTGGCTGCACCTCTCAGCTCGTCTTAGGGAGCGAAGGTTGGCCAGGCGCCCTGCAGGAGGCCCAGCAGGGAAAGGGTGTGTGATTGGGAATAGCTCGGTGCAGCGCTTTCAAGTGAACCAGGGAGAACCAGTGAAGAGTGTGGACACTGGGAAACCTCTCGCAGCTGGGAAGACACAGTGCAGGGTCTGCCATCTGGACAGGGCTCTGTGTCTCCTGGGGTGGCAGATGGTGAATGCAAGACTGGGTTTGTGCCTCAGATCTGCCCGGGTGATGCCTCCCTGCCCAGCCTGGGAAGCTGCAGCACAGCAGGTCTGCCGCGCCTGCATAGGTGGGTTTAATTGGCTCCAGCTGCGCTGGCGGCTCCTATCCCCTCTGTGATGTGGCTCGGGGAGTCGTGGGTGTAGCCCTCTGAAGCAGCTGCAAGTCATTCCGTCGTATAAACTGAAATGAGAAGAGGGTGAAAACTCCAAGCCTCCACTGCCCGTTCCACAGCTGTGCACATGCAGCTCCACCCGACGGCCGCCCAAGGAAAGCTGCCTCCACAGCCCTGGCCGGCTGACGAGAGGAAGGGAAGGAGATCACGCTAAGCCCCAGGTATTCTGGTGAGCTGGAAGCCGGCCGGGAGGGCTGGGTGCCAGTGACGCCTCCAGCCAGCAGGCCCCTAATGGGGCCGCGTCTCGATAGTGTGCCCAGGGGTGAGGGGTGTCCAGCCACCACCAACCGCCCAGGAGGCAGAGGTGACCCAAGTGGGGGCTGCTTGGTTCATGGGGGAGAGCCCAGCCCCCAACGTGGAGCACGGATGGACTCTGAGGAGCCCCCACACGGGGCACGATGGGCTCTCGGGGTCCCCCGGGCATCCTGCCCACCAAACCGACTGTAAGTTCATCGAAATGGAGCAGGAGCCCAGGCCTCAAGTTTCCAGGCCAAGTGACCCCCATGAGTGCCTGAGAGGCTGGACGTGGAGGCTGGCTCCCGGCCTCTCACCTGAGCCTCCCCATACCCTTGCCTCCACGTCGGAGAATGTCCAGCGCCCCAGCATGGCCTTGGGGAGGCAGCGGTGCTGAGCATGTGGGGCCGAGAGGATGGCTCTGGGCCAGTCGGGTGCTGGACACTGGCTGGCACGGAACCATGTGGAGAAGAGCCCAGTGCTGAGAGCAGCTCCAGCTGCTGCTCCCGCCACCCTGGCCTCTCGTGAGGCCCTGCCTGGGCCCATGTCCAAGTCCCACCACTGCAGACAGCCGGCGAGTCATGGGGTGAGCACAGCACAGAGGCTGCTTTTACACGCGGACACCTGGGGCCACCTGCACGGGCTGCTGCCTCAGAGGGAGCATGGCCCACAGGGACCTCCTGGACTCAGCCTCGGGGCCCACCTGGAGGCTTCTGAGGATGCGGTTAGGCCAGAATCTCGAGTCCTGAGGGCACAGCCAATGCCCACTCCTGCCCCCAGCCTGGTGTCCATCCCACTGTTAGAGGGGCTGGGGTACAAAGGGACAGACCAGGTGCGGTGGGAAAGACAGCTCTCAGCTTCAACCTGGGTATGTTGTGGGGACACACATGGGGCCATAGTCAGACGAAGGCACCTGGTGGAGACGTGACGGGTCTGGAGTCAGATGCAGGCGCTGGACTTCCTGAGATGTCCACACTCAAAAGCAGCGTCTGAGGCCTGGGGTGGCGTGAACAGTTCAGGGGCTTCCCAGGAGCGGTCCTGGCTGACACAGCTCTGTGGAAGTCAGACATGATCTGGGGGCCTGCTCACCTGTGGGGTGAGAACCCCACACTGCAGGAGCCCGGCTTCCCCTCCCTGGGTGGTGGCGTCCTGCTCCCCTGCTGGTGTGAAAGGGAGACCCCTCATCAGAGTGGATGGCAGGGCCAGCACCCACGGTGGCTAGGTTCGTCGTCAGTGTCCCCTGGAGGGCCCGGCCTGGCCTGGGACCCCATCTGGTGGATGACAGCCACTGGTTGGACGAACTGGCCCAATGTCCTTCCTACTCCTCCCCTGCCTTCCCTTGCTGGCACTTCACGACTGAGCCTGAGTTACTGAGTTGGAAGGAAGCAGAAGAGATTCCTACGAGGCTCAGGCCCTGAGGCAGGACCAGGAAGGAGGAGAGGTGGAGCGTTCTGGGTGCTCAGGGACCCGAAGGAGGAGAGGTGGAGGGTTCCGGGTGCTCATGGACCAGGAAGGAGGAGAGGTGGAGCGTTCTGGGTGCTCAGGGACCCGAAGGAGGAGAGGTGGAGGGTTCTGGGTGCTCAGGGACCAGGAAGGAGGAGAGGTGGAGGGTTCTGGGTACTGAGGGACCCGAAGGAGGGAGAGGTGGAGCGTTTCAGGTGTTCATGGACTCCAGGTCTGCTCCCCATGCGCTGTCCTCTGTGCCGCCCTGTAGGGGCCTGGCAGCCACAAGTGTCCTTTGGACCCAAGCCGGCCAGGCTGGAGTCAGGTCCCCCTAAGCCACACGTGCCTCTTGCTCTGGGTGGGGGCTGAGGGGCATCTACCTGCACGGGGCTGTCGATGGTGCCTGGTTCCTCTGTCCAGATGCAGTTCTGGGCTTGCAGCCTCAGCTGCCCTGATGGGACAGCAACCCTGGTAGTCGCTGGAGGCTCTCGGGTCTACACAGACCCCATCCTATATTCTGCAAGGTTGAAACACAGAGGGAGGCCGGCCCAGCCTCATGGGGAAGAAAGGCCAGTGACATGGTTGGCTGAGGCTGGCAGCCATCTTCTAGTGGACATTATGGCTGAAACCAGCCAGGGGTGCCTCAGAGTCACTGCCACGTGTAATCGCCCAGCAGCCCGTGAGGTGCTGGCAGTTCCTCCATCCACGAGTTAGATGGAGTCATCTGGGGGCATGTCCCGGCAGCAGCGCTCTGCCTCCCGACCACCATATCAGCAGCCAAACCATCGGGGCTGAGATCAGTACAGATTCATGCGTTCTCACCAGGCTGCGGGCACCTTGCAGGTCCACACTCCTAGCTGGGGGCCCAGGGAGACTCTGCTTGAAGGATCACCTGGTTGTGGGAGGAACCCAGCTGCCAGCTGCAGAGCTGAGGTTCTGTCTCCGCCGTGGCCTGTCATGGGGCCCTCCCACCTGCCAAGCAGCAAGCAACGCTGCACCACCATCGACTTCTGTCTCTCACTCCGCTTCCTGGCTCCCTGGACCCAGCCCAAGCTCTGGTGATGACCAGGTAACTCCTGCCCCAAGCAGGAGTTCTAACTCCTCACAGGCATGTAGGTGTTCTAACACAGTCGCTACGTGGCTCTGCATCCTGTGCACAGGCCAGGGCTTCAAGGGGGCGTCGGCACTGCTGGCTTCAGAGCCCCTCACAATGATGCAGCTGCCGTGAGCACAGGTCTGTGGCCAGTGCTGGGAACCACATCTCCTGCCTCCAGCTGTATGACTCAGGGAAGCAGGAGCCTCTCCCTCCTACTGTCCGTCTGCACGCCCAAGGTCACCCATGTGCACCCATGCTGTGCACTCGCTGTGTCTGTTAAGAACACAGCGTCCTCTGCCTCTGATTTCCCAGGAAAGCTTCACCGTGGCAGTGTTCCCCCCAGGCACACGTGGCCACAGATCATGGGAACATGCGGGGCGGGGTGGCAGTGGGGGGCACACAGAGACTGCACGCTGGGTCCTGAGGCTGCCTACAAAAAAAGAGAATCCGAAATATCCACTAACCATTTAGGTTGATTGCAGATTTGAATCGTATTTTTTATAGGTTGGGTTAAATAAAATATGAAAACTAATGGCACCTATTTCTCCTCCCTTTTCTAATGTGGCCACTGGAAACCTCAGACTCACATCTGTGGTTCCCATTAGATTCCGTCAGACGGTGCGTGTCTAGAAAGAAGCTGTAAAGTGCTGCACCTCCCGCTGGTTTTACTGGAATCGCGTCTGACCCACAGGACTGAACATGTGGTCGGGAACTGTCCATGCTGGGGCACGTAGAGCTGCTGGGGAGTGGACTGGATGTTTGTTTCATTTTGTTTCTGATTTTTGAAAATTTAATATGGAAAGACTTTGAGGTCATGCATGGTCTACAAATGACTTCTCTGTCCTTATTCAGGATGGGCGCCCACACACCCAAGTCCACCCACACAGGCCTATGAGGAGCAGGCACGTGTTGCCTGGGCACCTGTGTACATGAGCACGTGTGTCCACGAGCACGTATGTGGGCTTGCATGTACATGGGCTTGTGTTTACCTGAGCATGCCTGCCGGCACCAGCATGGGTATAAGCTGCGGCCTCACAGGCTTGTTGCTGTGCAGCTGGAAGTCCCTCTGCAGAGGGTCGGGGCAGGGTCCCCTGGCCTCATGCTGGTGTGTGGCAGCTACAGGTCCGGGGCCTGTAGCCTCAGTCTGGCGTCCAGAGCTGCTGCCCGTGGTGAGTGAGCTCTGCTGGAGGAAATGATGGAGAACCGCAAGGGGGATGGGGACAGGGACAGGGACGGGCTGCCGGCTGCCTGCTCCCTCAGTAGGAGGGCCTGGGGGGCAGGGATGGGGACAGGGCTGCCAGCTGCCTGCTCCCTCAGTGGGAGGGTCTGGGGGACGGCAACGTGGTCGGGCTGCCGGCTGCCTGCTCCCTCAGTAGGAGGGCCTGGGGGACAGGGACGGGGACGGGGCTGCCAGCTGCCTGCTCCCTCAGTGGGAGGGCCTGGCCTGCGCCCAGAGCTGCACTGCTGCCTTCACCCCAGGGCTTCCTGGAGAGGACGGAATCATCAACAGACGGCTTCTCCCTCACAGCCCAGGCAGCATCTGCGCCCAGCAAGGGTGTGCACCCGTGCAGGAGCCTCGGTCATCCCCATTTCGAAGTGCTCCGCCACAGGCAGCCCTTAGGAGCCCCTGTGTATCAGTCACCATGGAGGACTGGGCATGGACAGGAGACGATGGTGGGGACAGCCGGGGTGTCCCACGGGGACTGTGCGGGGCCGTTTGCCCCACAACACGGGCTGACTCCTCCCTCCCCCTCCATCTTGAAGTTCCCACTTCATTAAGCCCCTGGGATGCAACTGCTTAGAGACCCATTTGGGTTAAATGAGATGCATCTGGATTATTAAAAGGCCATCAGTCACTCACACATTGGTCTGAATAAGTTTGGTCTGCTTGATTTTACTTCTCTCAGTCTGACTTCTGGAAGGGGATTTGGGAAGGAGCTTCTGGGGTTCAGGCAGCCCCGGGGGACGGGCCAAGGCTCTGTATTCTGGTCACCTACTTGTTCCTGCCTCTCAAAGTCTCCCAGAGCCCCAGGCCGGTGTGGACACAGGGAAGTCCCCCTGAAGGGCCCTCTTTGCATGGAGAAGCCTGAGCCCTGAGCAGCCAAGGAGGTTGTGGAAGCTGGCAGCCATGGCTGGAGAAAGCATTTCTCCACCTGCTCCTGCCTGGGCAGTGCCATTCAGATCCGAAGCCCGTCCACTTGACAGCATCCGCTGGGGCCAGATGTGAGGAGCTACTCCATGAAGGCCAGAGGTGAGCACCTGGGGACTTCTCTCCAAAGAGACAGCAGCAGGTACAGACATGGTGGGTACAGACACTACACACAGCACACACCACACGCAGTCCTCACGCACAGCACACGTGCACACACACCACACACACGGTCCTCATGTACAGCACACATGCACACACCACATGCACTGTCCTCACACATAGCACACACGTGCACATGCACTGTACTCAGCACAGCACACGTGCACACACACCACATGCACTGTCCTCATATACAGTACACACATGCACATGGACCACACGCACAGCACACACATGCACACACCACACGCACTCACAGCACACAGCACACGCACTGTCCTCATGCACAGCACATACATGCACACACCACATGCACTCTTATGCACAGCACACACGTGCACATGCACTGTACTCAGCACAGCACACGTGCACACACACCACATGCACTGTCCTAATGCACAGTCCTCATGGACAGCACATACGTGCACACACCACACGCATTGACCTCACGCACAGCACACACACCACACGCACTGTCCTCACAACATACACGTGCACACACGCACTGTACTCATGCAGAACACTCACCACACGCACTGTCCTCACGCACAGATGTGCCCACACACCACACACTGTCCTCACAGCACACACGTGCACACACACGCACTGTCCTCACGCACAGATGTGCCCACACACCACACACTGTCCTCACAGCACACACGTGCATACACACGCACTACTCACAGCACACACGTGCACACACATGCACACATCCACCTAGGTGCTTGCCGCATGCACACAGGTGCACATTCGTGTGGCCGCCGCGCCAGCCCCCCTCCCTGGGGCACTCCTGTCCATCTGTATTGTAGTTGTCCCTGGGAGCTGAGAAGGTCTGGCCTGTTCTCACTGGGATTCAGAGACACTGTTGGCGGCAGAACTGTTTCAGCCCCACCTGTTTTCTCCACAAATATTCTCTATTAAGAGAACCGTTATTGAGAGCTTTGGGCAGAACCTGAAGAGACTGTGGCCTTAGTGGTGGGAATGCCTGGGGCAGCTCTGAGGCCTGGGGTGAGTCATCAGGCTCCCGCCTTGGCTTCCCCTCTGTGGGCCAACAGCGTGGCCCGCGTGGGCTCCTCGGGCGAATGCTGTGCACCCCACGGGAAGGGCTTCTCCTCGGGCGAATGCTGTGCACCCCACGGGAAGGGCTTCTCCTCGGGCGAATGCTGTGCACCCCACGGGAAGGGCTTCTCCTCAGGTGAATGCTGTGCACCCCACAGGAAGGGCTTCTCTGCTGTTTAGCAGGTTTTTCATCACCTCTCAAGGGCCTGGAGTTGGGAGAGAAAGAGCAAAATGAAAAGGCGCCTCCAACAGCAGCCGCCACCCCTGAGCCCTTCTCTCTGGGTGCAGCCAGCCAGCAGCTCTCCACAGCCCGGCCCCAGGCCCCTGCATGGAGCTCAGCAGGGACCCCATCTTCTAGAGCAGATGCCAGCCCCACAGACATGCCCTGGAGTCCCCTCGGCACTCACAGGAACCACTTTTTTCTGCTTAACCCATTGTTTTAGGGTCCTGGGGCTGCCAGGTCATGTCCCACAAACTGAGGGACTTAAAGCAAAAATTTCTCCTCTCACTGGCCTGGATGCCAAAGTTCAAAACAGGGACAAGGTAGGCCATGGGCAGGGTATGCTCCTGGGTGTTCCTGGATGTGGACAGGATATGCTTCCCAGGTGCTCCTGGGCATGGGCAGGGAGTGCTCCCTGGGTGCTCCTCCTGGGCATGGGCAGGGCTTGCTCCTGGGTGTTCCTGGGCATGGGCAGGGTGTGCTCTCCCTGTGCTCCTGGGCGTGGGCAGGGCGTGCTCCCTGGGTGCTCCTGGGCATGGACACGGTGTGTTCCCCAGGTGCTCCTGGGCATGGCCAGGGTGTGTTCTCCGGGTGCTCCTGGGCGTGGGCAGGACGTGTAGCTCTGTCCATGCAGTGGGGTTTGGAGGAGGGGGTCCTAGGCATGGAGAGACAGGGCCCCACTTTGACGTTGGCCACCTCTGTGTCCCGTCCCTGCCCTGCCCTGAGATGGCTGCGTTTGGGTCCCCCAGAAGCAGGCCCAGAGCATTTACTATATCTGCTTTATTTGGGGCATTTAGGGAAGACGGGATGTTGGCAGCATTAACCAGGTCCCCTGCTGGCTCCTGGACTGGGCCTTGGCCCCCTGGGCTGTCCCCACCGGCTGCTCCTGGTGGCCCCTGCTCTGGCTGATCCCCAGACAGGTTCAGTGAGGGTGGCGGGAGGGACTGCTAGAGGCACCTTGTAAACAAGTGAACCTACCTGGGGGCTGTGGGTTGGGGAGTGGGTTTAGAATTTTCGAGCTGCCACCTCTGGTGGCCCAAACTGAGACACCCACGTCGCACCCAGCCAACGAGCCCCTGTGCCCCCCAGTCCCACCGTGGCTTGGGGAGAGCATGCCTGCAGCGCACTGCCTCTGAGGCCCACTGGTATCCAGGCAGCCATTGGGAATTCTTTCTGCACCTAAATCAGTCCGTGCCGCGGGATCTGCCCCCAACAGCAGGTCTCTCCTCACAGCTGCCGGGAGGCATGACCTGAGGAACACCCGGTGGAACATTCTGGAAATGGGAACAGCAGTGCAGCCTAAGAGGAGCAGCAGCTCAGCCTCGCCTCACCCCAGCAGAAGCGGGGCAGGCGTAGACCCTGGGGCCTCAGGGCAGGACTCCATCCTGGCCTGGGAAGAGCAACTCAGGTCCTGCTCGAAACCCAAGGCCTCCGGTCCGGGGAACTCAGCAGGAAATGAAAGCCAAGGATGAGACCAGGACCCCAAAGGGCTGGTTCCCAGGCTGGAACCGCACCCTCTGCAGAAGCTTGGATAGCAAGTGACAGCCAGCAGCCAGGTAGGAAACTCAGGGGCTCTGCGCTTGGAGGGAAGCCCTGCCCATATGGAAGTGCTTTTGAAGCTCGTGGTGGTGCACTGGGCCACCAGACGGCCCCGTTTCTCAGGTAAGAAAACCAGGCTCAGATTTTCAGCAACTTGCGCACAACAGCAGGTGGGTCACCCTCAGGGGCAGAACCAGCATAACCCTAGCAGGTCCAGGCCTGGAGGTGCCCCGCACCTCCCCACTGCACCCCAAACTCCCCACACCTCCCCCATAGGCTCTTACCCCACACACCTTCTCACCATACACCCAGCAACCTGGCATCCCACACGCTCCCCCTCCGAACACCCCGTGCCCCCCACACCACACAGCGCCCACCCCCCACAAACCCTGCACCATCCACCCAGCAACTCCGAATCCCACCGGCTCCCCACCCTCACCCTGCGTCCCACCCTCCCATACCCAGCACCCTGCATTCCACACCCCGCACCCTGGTGCCTTGTCCCCACTCTGCTCCACCACACTCCTGCACAGTGGACACCCTGGACACTGCTGTGCTGAGCCCTGATACCTCCTGCCTGTGCCCTCTGCTCTGAGCCTGGCCTCACAGCCTACCTCTCCCAGGGTGTCTGGTGGTGTTCAGGTTCCTGGTAGCAGCCCAGCTTGCCAGGCTCCAACACTCCCCTAGGGACCCCTGCATCCCCACAGCCTCTGTGCAGGACCAGCACCCCCCACCCAGCCCTCATCCCCAGAGAAGGGAAAGGCTTTCAAAAGAGGAGCCCTCAGAGTCCAAGATTCTTCAAAACTTCCAAAAGAAGTGCTGTATTTTTTTAATAACTCATTTCATCAAAAACACATGACAGTTATGGGATGGGAAATGGTGTGCAGAGCTGTCAGACTTTGTTTTAAAGGTACAGCACATCCACCTCCTCCCAATGCCGTAATGCAGCCACACCGAAGCTGGGAGCATGTGCGTGTCCTCACAGGCCCGAGTTTACAGTGGGTGGAAGCACCAGGGGCTCAGGAGCCCAAGGTTAAGGCCTTCTCCTGCACAGACAGTGCGGGGAACGTGCCATCCCTCCCAGGATGCTGAGGGGACCTCACAGTGCCCCGGGAAGTGCTGGTGGGGCGGGCAGCAAGAGCTGCAGGCAGGGTCCCCAGACGGGGCTGCGGGGCCCTTGGTGTCCTTCACTGCTGTGACGTGGGCTCCCTGCCGCCCCAGCACCTGTGGGCTGTGACCAGTGCCTAACGCCAGGCTGTGGCAGTGAAGTCCTAGGGTTGGTCAGCGGTCCCCTATGGAGGCTGTGCCGTGTGGGTCAGGGGCCCGGCCAGGCCTGCACCAGCCAGCACTGACCATCAGTGTGGACAAATGCCCACAGGAGGGGCTTTCGCTCTCCCCACCTACCAACAGGGAAACCACGCGAGGCCAGCTCGGCACCGAGCGTGGGTCTGGCCCTGCTGGTGGCAGATTTTCCTCACTGTAGTGCAGTCCTGCTCAGTCCCTGGACTGCTGGGCTCCATCGTGGCTGCTGCCGAAGGCTCAGTGGCATCCCCTGCTGCCACCACAGGGACAGCCTCCATGTTTCCAAGCTGTGCTGTGGGCCCTCCGGGCAAAGCGGCCACTGAGTCAGGGGTGCAGAGGCCTGTGCGGGCTGCGGAGCTGGACCTGGGCCTCACTGCTCTCAGCCTGGAACATGGCAGCTCTGCCAGGGGCCCATGGGCCGGCATTGCCCCGAAGGCGCTTCGGTGCCAGCCACAGGCAGATTGTGAGAAACTCAGGGAAACGTGTAGACTTTTCTGTGACTCGGTGGCACAGCGTCTTCCGAACTGCCGATGTCTCACCCACCTCTGGTCAGCGGACTCTGGAAACCCTATGTTTCCAGTATTTGTAGGAAACCGACATGCTAAGCCGCAGAGCTGCCCCCTCCAGACGCGGCACAGCAGGGCTCACCATGCGGCAGGCACCGGTGCCAGCCGAGTTTCTGTCCGCTCCGCCCGGCGGGACTGCCGGCCAGGCCAAGCGCGGCTGCAGAAAGGGTTAGAGTGAGGCTTGTGTTTCATTTTCTGGTCCAAGGGTTATACTACCTGGTGACAGTTTTTCTTTCTCCTTTTTTGGACAGTGAAGCTGCAGCAATGGGCCAGTTGGCACCAGGGTGGGAAGACAGGTATTCCTCACTTTGTGGCACCAACGTGGTTCTGGCAAAGTCTCCTCTTTTCCAGTAAAACAGGTAGTCTCTTAGGACCAGAGGTTTGTCCCCGGGGAAGCAACCTCACTTACTGTGAGCTCTGCCATCTGGGGAAACGGCCTCGCTGCTAGCGGCACAGAAGCCGGACACGTGGCTATGCGGGTAGCACCACCTGGCACAGCCCCTGCCCCTGCTACGAATCTCGGTGACCGCCCGCGTCCCGCTCTGCCTGGCCCGTACGTCCCTCACCACCATGCTCAGTCCCTCGGAGCAAAGTGCCCACCTCGCAGAGTGCCCGAAACCCAGGGCCGCCTCTGCGCTAATTCAGAGCAGAGCACGTCTCTCCTGCAGCCAATGTCTTCCACACAGGCAGCTTCGAGAGGCTCAGGACAGAGCGTGGCGGGGAGGTGAGAGGAGGGCTCGGGCCGGGATGAGGGGCTCGGCCTCACCACGCAGGCTCCATTCCTCACAGAACAGCCGCCCCCAGGCCTGTGCAGGGAGAGGCCCCTCGGCCACCCCATCCCGACTTCTATGCTGTCATCTCCAGCCTCCCTCTTCACGTTTTGTGTAAACTCTGGCCCTGCCAGCTGAAAGCGAGTTCTGTTTTCCGGCAGCCCTGTGGCTTTTGGACTCCGACTTGAAATTAGTTCAAGGCGACCCAGGCACACAGCGCACCGGGAAGCCACGTGGGAGCCCTGCAGGTGGGGGCGCAGCCGCCGGCAGCCAGACTGACATTCATCACCGCGGCCTGGGCCTCGTCAGGCCTTTATGACAGAGCGAAGGGAGTTGCTCTTACTCACCGATCTGCTTGGCACGGCTGCGTGGATGAGGGACATCAAAGGTCAGACAGTAGGAGTTTGTCTAGACGGTCTGTTTTGGACTCCACGCGCACCGAGGCCTTTCTGCAGTGGAAACGGTATTTGTAGAAAACCGACGTGCTAAGCCGCAGAGCTGCCCCTCCAGACGCGGCCTTTGCAACGCGCTATTCCCGCACTACCGAGAAAGCAAGTCTCCCGCGTCAGGTGGGGCCTGCTCTGAAAACCCCATCGCCGTGTCTGCCGCGGCGTCTCCACCTCCATTTAGAACAAGGAAGCCCGACGGGGAGGCCCCTGGGAGGGACTGGCTGCTTGGGCGGAGGCCAGACCCGGGAGCTTGTCCAAGGCTCACGGCAAAAGCGCCAAGAAAGGGAAGTGGCTCATTTTTCCTCTGGGCCTGAGGGGAGGGTTCGGATTTTACAGCCGCTCTGCAGTCATTTCTCAGGTTTGAAGCAGACCTTTCCGAGTGAGGGAGGAGAACACAAAAGTCTCACATGGGCCCTCACAACCCCACAGGCACTGGGGAGACGGGGAAGGGTGGGGAGATGCCGGAGGAGGTGGCTGCCTCATAGGGGATGCCTGGCGTGCCCAGCACGGTGAGTCTGTCCTGGGGAACACATGGCTGTGTCTGGAGGCCTCTGGGGAGCACAGTCACAAGGTAGGTACCCCTGGCATCAAGGGGTGGATCGTGGGGACATTGCTCAGCACCCAGCAGTTCCCAGGGCAGCCCCACCTCAGACGCAACCTGCCCAAAATGTGCACAGTGCTGCGGGCAAGAACACCCTTTCCAGAGAATGAACCCCTGCCATGAGGGAGGAGGTCATCGGCCCATGGAGACGCCCTGAGGGCGGGCCTGGCCCTGCATTTTCGCCTCACTGTTGTAATGGCTGCCAGCCAGACCTGCTCACCTCTTCCACCGGGACATCCTCGGAATCAGGCTGCCCTGGACCTCTGCATGGTACCGCTGGAGCCTCAGGCCCCTGCTTGCAAGTGAGCAGATCGCGCAGAGCTGCTGGGCTGGCCACACCATGCAGACACCTGGCAGGGGTGTGTGGCCACATCACATACGTAGCCACACACCCACACCACTCTCCACAGCATGTGTACAGGGTGGCATTAGAAGAACCAGTGCACACGTGGGGTGTCCACCACACAGGAGGGTGGAGGCCTGAATGTTTCCACTCCCACACTCCTCCGGCAGTTTCCATCACTGTCCTTCCTCGGGGCCCTGGCCAGATCGGGACGCAGCCAGCAGACGAGTCTTTTCTCAGAGAGATGCCACCACCACCCCAGAGGGCAGTGCTGCGCCTCTTCCCCTCGCAGAGCACTGCAGACCCCTCTGGGCCGTGGCCTTGCGTAAATTAAGGTCCATATCACTTTGCAAAGGCAGCCTCGGGCCACTGCGGCCTCACCCCTGACCTGGGCCCAGACGCACATTATGGCCCAGGAGGACGGGCCTGCCGCAGCCTCACGGCCCCTTTTAACCCCACAAGCCTGGGCAGTCAGGCTGTGGGATTTTGGGTGATTCTCTTCAGTCATTTCTGAATGAGGTAGGCAGGGTACATACTGCTCGAGGCCCACCCAAGGTCCTGAACAGGCCGGCACCCTTTGGCAGGTGGGAGTTTGTCCCAGCAGTTCTCTCTGACGTCCAGCCCTGCGCATCTCGGGAGTGGGACAGCACACTGCCCTGGGCACTCCACAGAAGCAACCTGGGGCCAGGCTCTGAGTACAGGCAGCTTCTGTGGGAACTGATCCTGTAAACAGCAGACTGTGGAGGTGAGACAAGAAAGGGAAAGTCGGCCGGGCTGCGGCCAGAGAGGAGGGAGGCTGCCCTGCTGCTGTCAGCCTCTGGGAGGGCTGCGGTGCCACTGCCCCCACCAACCAGAGGCCTGCTGCAAGGAGCTGGGCTCCTATGTGCCCGGCCTGCACGTGGGAAGAGCAGCTGCTGTGGCCAGATACAGAAGGTGGACTCCAGCCAGTGTCCTGGACCCGGGAAGCTCAGGTCAGGGGTTGGCTAGTCCACCCAGGCTTCTCCACCCCAGCATTTTATAAAGGCCATGCATGTCTTGCTGAGAATCACGGAGCCATGTTTAGAGTGAATTGATTATGCTTGATCGATGTAGCGAAGGGACGTGCTGGCATAATTTCTGAGCAAGCTAAGAAAGGCTGGGACCACAGAGGAGGGCCCAGAGCAGCAGAAAGACTCCACCGAGACACGGGGACAGCTGAGGAGGACCCTCCCCAGGAGCTCTCAGAGCTGACACTGGACATTGAACCTCCCTGGCCTCAGAGCCCACCGCCTCCAGCATGCAGAGATGGGATCAGGGGCATGGGCTGGCAACCTGGCCATCTTGGAACCCCATTTCACACCACAGAGTGACAAGGACATGAGGCCTGCCCAGGACAATCCCATGAGCAGGCCCATCCTGTGCACAGATGTGTGTGAGGCCATTGCTGAGAACCCCAGGTGTTCCTGCAATTCCAGAATGGCTTTGACCTGTCTCCCACATGGACCTTTTGCAAGGGAAAGATCTGTAGAGAATGTACCATATTCAAAGATAATAAAAACGATCTATACACAGTTACCACCAAAAACAAGGAGAAATAAGTGGCAAACAGAGAACTCACACCATCAGAAAATTACCCCAGAATAGATGAAAATGAAAACGGGCTCCACTGAGAACATAGGATCAGCACACGGAACAGAATCCTCTGAGAACATGGGATCAGTGCTCAGAATGGGCTCCTCCGAGAACACAGGATCAGCACACAGAACCGGCTCCTCCGAGAACACGGGATCAGCACACAGAACAGAATCCTCTGAGAACATGGGATCAACACACAGAGCGGGATCCTCCGAGAACATGGAATCAGCGCACAGAACAGAATCCTCTGAGAACACGGGATCAGCACACAGAACGGGCTCCTCTGAGAACACGGGATCAGTACAGAGAACGGGCAACCTCTGAGAACATGGGATCAGCACACAGAACAGAATCCTCTAAGAACACGGGATCAGCACACAGAGCGGGCTCCTCTGAGAACACAGGATCAGCAAACAAAACAGGCTTCTCTGAGAACATGGGATCAGCGCACAGAACAGGCTCCTCTGAGAACACAGGATCAGCGCACAGAACAGCATCCTCTGAGAACATGGGATCAGCACACAGAACGGGCTCCTCTGAGAACACGGGATCAGTACAGAGAACGGGCTTCTCTGAGAACACAGGATCAGCACACAAAACAGGCTTCTCTGAGAACACGGGATCAGTGCACAGAACGGGCTCCTCTGAGAACACAGGATCAGCGCACAGAACAGAATCCTCTGAGAACACGGGATCAGCGCACAGAATGGGCTCCTCTGAGAACACAGAATCGGCAGACAGAACGGGCTGCTCTGAGAACATGGAATCAGCGCACAGAACAGAATCCTCTGAGAACACGGGATCAGTACAGAGAACAGGCTCCTCTGAGAACATGGGATCAGCACACAGAACAGAATCCTCTAAGAATACGGGATCAGCACACAGAACGGGCTCCTCTGAGAACACAGGATCAGCAAACAAAACAGGCTTCTCTGAGAACACAGGATCAGTGCACAGAATGGGCTCCTCTGAGAACACAGGATCAGCGCACAGAACAGAATCCTCTGAGAACACGGGATCAGCGTACAGAACGGGCTCCTCTGAGAACACAGGATCAGCACACAGAACGGGCTCCTCTGAGAACACGGGATCAGCAGACAGAACGGGCTGCTCCGAGAACATGGAATCAGCGCACAGAACAGAATCCTCTGAGAACATGGGATCAGCACACAGAACGGGCTCCTCTGAGAACATGGGATCAGCACACACAACAGGCTCCTCCAAGAACACAGGATCAGCACACAGAACAGAATCCTCTGAGAACATGGGATCAGCGCACAGAACAGAATCCTCTGAGAACATGGGATCAGCGCACAGAACGGGCTCCTCCGAGAACACGGGATCAGCACACAGAACGGTCTCCTCTGAGAACATGGTATCAGCACACAGAATGGTCTCCTCTGAGAACACGGGATCAGCGCACAGAACAGAATCCTCTGAGAACATGGGATCAGCGCACAGAACGGGCTCCTCTGAGAACACGGGATCAGCACACAGAACGGGCTCCTCCGAGAACATGGGATCAGCACACAGAACAGAATCCTCCAAGAACACGGATCAGTGCACAGAACGGAATCCCCTGAGAACACAGGATCAGCGCACAGAACGGGCTCCTCCAAGAACATGGGATCAGCACACGGAACAGAATTCCTGGAGAACACTGGATCAGCACACAGAACGGGCTCCTCTGAGAACATGGGATCAGTGCATGGAACAGTCTTTCCTGTCCACTTAGTGCTGGAGGAGCTCCTGGCCAGCCCGGTGCTAGGGGAGAGGCTTGGGTTCCGTCAGAGGACGACGCAATGGACGGCCCGCCTCTGTCGCCAGTCGCAGTTCAGACAGGCAGGCCTTGGTCTCCCTCCTCTGGAGCCCCAGCTCACTTCGATTCTGAGCTGCCTGGTGCCCCAGGCCTGGGATTTTGACCTGTCCGTCCCCCTCCTGCCGTCTTTCCAAGCTCTCCATCATCTGCCCCTTCCTTCAGGATTTCTGCAGAGGAGCTGGGAGAGGCAGGCTCAGGACACATTGTCAGGACAAAAAGTTGGGCATTTTGAGAAACACTTTAATCCTGTTTGGAACGATGGGTACAAATAGATCCCTCATGCTCACGCCGAGAGTGATCTACTCGGCCTCTGACAGTGGGGAGGTCACTGGCCGCAGACCACACAGGCTCTCAAGTCCACACAGCAGCCTTGGCAGGTCCTTGGAGCCCCCTTGGCTCCCTGCAGCCTGGCACCTTCACTCTGATCCCCAGCCATCTGCCCCACATGGTCCCAAGATAAATGCCCTGCCTTCCATCCCACTTCAGCCCTCCCTCGCCAAGTACCTGGACTGCCACCACCCTGAAAAATCTATTGACAGACACTCAGGAAAGTGAGGAAAACAGGAGTATTAAAGTTTACCGCTTGGCGGAGGTTGGGGGCTGGCGGGGGCTGCCTTAGGACAGCAATTGCTTTGTGATTACTTCCTGTTTTGGGTCTCCTTGTGAGAGCCGCAGGCAGACGGCTGGTCCTTGGGCAGAGGGGAGGCCCGTGCTGGCTGCCCCGTCCCTGCCATGTCTCACTCTCCCTCACGCCCGAGACCCTCTGTGAGCTACGCTTCGGCTTCCCTGCACTTCCCAGAGTGGAGGAGCCTGGAGCAGTCTGTGGGTTCCCTCTTCCTCCCTGGGCCCTGGCACCAGATCCTGGAGCTCCCAACCCCGTGATGTGTTCCTCCGCCATGCAGCTCTCCTGCGGCCCCACAGGGGAGGGAGGGGAAGGTGGCTCTGCCACTCCGAAGTGTGCGAGCTCCGGCAACATCAGCTTCCCCTGCCTCAGCTTCCTGAACTCTGAAGGGAGGGTGTGTGACATGACGATTCCTTGGCAGAGACCTCAGGGCACAGTGAGCGCAGGCAGACCCCAGGGAGTGAAAGTTCAGGATTCCGAATGCGCCTGAGGACCCAGGCAGTGGGAGCAGAATTGCAGGCCAGGACATTACATCCACCCCGCTGGGGGACAGTGAGGGGCACAAGCTCCCAGGCCCTGGCCCCCATGTCAAAACACCACCCTTGCAGGACTGGAATGCACCTGTCTCAGCTCCTTGCACACTGCCCTTCCCACACCTACACAGGCCCATCCCTTGCCCTAAGAACTCTGTGGGGGTGCAGGCAGGGGCTACCCAACTGCTAACCCGTGTGAGTCTCAGAGTGGCGCAGGGTCTGCCCACGCACCATTGCCCTCACGCTAGCCACCGTGATTGCTGTCATGCTACTGTGAGCTGCTCTGTTTGGGAGGGGAAGCCACGCTGTGGGAGGGGCCGAAGAGGAGCTGGGGCGCGTGCCTGGCCCCGCCCTCCAGCTGGCCTCAGTTCCACATGAGAGCCTTGCTGAGGAGACCCTCGGGGGTGGCCCGCCCGCGTCCGACACACTGCAGCTCCCCGGGTGACATCCCCTCTGTCCTCCAAAAGCAGTTATGGGACAACTTGGGGTCAAAGTGAATGATGGAGTGACAAGCTGGGCATGCACACTCCTCGGGGGCAGAGGAGCAGAGACACATGCTTCACCTGCCTTCCTGGACCTCACACATGCAGGAAGAGAATGAATGAAACATTTAAAGTGTTGAGACAGGAAAACATACAGCCAACCCAGAATGCTGCACCGTCAAATTAACCTTTAAAGCGAAAGAGAAAAAATACTTTCTCCGAAAAATAAAACATGAGGGAATGAGTTGTCAGTAAACCTGCTCCAGGAGAGATTCTAAAGGAAGCTCTTCAGGGAGAAAGAATAACGCTCAGAGCCAAAGACGGGAAGAGCATTAGAGGAGGAAAAAGCAAAGGGAGAAAACAAACTTTTCCGATTCTCCACCAATCTCAGAGACACGTGTGTCCAAAGTCGTAATGGCAACAATGCATTTGATCATGTGTGCCTACATGTTAAGCATGTATGCTTACCTATGTTACAGAAACGTGCACAGCTAGGTGTGCCTACATACGTTATACACACGTGCACACCAGGTGTGCCTACCTATGATATACAGACATGCACGCCCAGGTGTGCCTACCTATGTTGTACACATGTGCACGCCCAGGTGTGCCTATGATATACACACGTGCATGCCCAGGTGTGCCTACCTATGATATACACACGTGCATGCCCAGGTGTGCCTATGATATACACACGTGCACGCCCAGGTGTGCCCACCTATGATATACACACATGCACACCCACTTGTGCCTATGATATACACACGTGCACGCCCAGATGTGCCCACCTATGATATATACACGTGCACACCCAGGTGTGCCTACCTATGTTATACACATTTGCACGCCCAGGTGTGCCTATGAGATACACACGTGCACGCCCAGGTGTGCCTACCTATGATATACACATGTGCACGCCCAGGTGTGCCTCCCTATGTTATACACACGTGCACACCCAGATGTGCCTACCTATGAGATACACACGTGCACGCCCAGGTGTGCCCACCTATGATATACACACGTGCACGCCCAGGTGTGCCTATGTTATACACACGTGCACGCCCAGGTGTGCCCACCTATGATATACACACATGCACGCCCAGGTGTGCCTACCTATGATATACACACATGCATGCCCAGGTGTGCCCACCTATGATA
>CM052661.1:108392009-108411221 GCA_028533165.1 Leontopithecus rosalia
GACTGATTTCTGTCATCTGTTAGCATGTAAACAGTGTGTTCAGACTGACTGATGTCTGAGCGCCTGCTGCCATCCTGTTCCTCATGGAGGAAGGCATGTTACTGCAATGTTGCCTCCTCCGTCCCCAGTCGGCTGTGCACAGTTGCAGCTGGAGGGAGCCCATGTTCGTTTTTATGTTATCATGTCATTTTTAGGTTTTGTTCTTGCCAAGCCACCCGGTCTGGGATCCTCAGCTGCCTTTTCTCATGGAGGGATATGGCATTGGTGGCCACTGTATGCGCTTGGGTGCTTGTCTGCCTTTTGAGGCCTGGTGTCCACCTGTCCTGGAATTGCATCCCCACTTGTGTGGCTCTTCCATTTTCCTGAGCTGGCTGCTGCCTCTGCCTTCCTTGTTTTCTATTTTCCTATTGCTAAGTCTTCCCAAGCCCCCATCAGGTACTGGACGCCTCCCCGAGGACTCCTTCCACCTGTCAAATGCCAGGGAATCCTCAGCTCCCTGTGTCCTGTGGGGTCACCCCTGGAGCCCTTTTCCTAGGACCTGTCAGCTGGGCCCCTCCCACCTTTCTTGAGAATGTGCTTTCTTCTCTTCTCTCTTGGGTGGGACCCCCCCCCAAGAGAGGGAGGGGACAGGGTCAAGACCCCAGGAGGAAAGGCTGAGCCTGGAGAGGCAGAAGGGGCAGCTGGGCCACAGGAGAGCAGGGCTTAGGGGTGAGATGCAAGTTGAAAAGGAGGTTTCTTCTCTCTATTGGCACTTAGGGGACCCCTGAGGGAGGGGGCGTGTCACACAGGGAGGGTCCGTGGCCATGGGCGGGGGAGGGAGAGGCTGCTGGGGCTCCCTGATGCCCGGCCCGGGGTCCCTGCTGCGAGCCCTGAATGCCTCCCTGTGGGGTCCCTGGGGTTGCAGCTCCTCCCTGGGCCCCAGCTTGTGAGTTACAGGCCGCCTCTGTTCAGGGCAATGTCCACTGCTCTTTGCTTTTCAACCCCATTAAATGAAACGCTCAGAGCCTGTTCCACCACAGGGCTCAGCGTCCGTTCTTCCTGGGGCATTGCTCTCTTTCCCGAGGGGCCCTCCCCGTGTCCCCGGCTATGACCAGCGGGTGGAAAGTGGCCAAATTGTGAAGAGCATTAGGGGAACAGAGAGGGGCCAGCAGAGGGGCCAGGCTTCTGAGAGGCCACGCCGAGAGGCCACGGCACAATCTGGACCAGGCAAGTCCCCAGTGCGGGCCAGGTGGCCTCCGGGGTCCGTGAGCTTGGAGTCAGGGCACAGGGCAGCCTCGCAGAAACCCCAGCTTGTGCCAGGCTGTGGTAGCCTCTGGGTCTTCAGCATTTTGGTCTTAGGACATTTTTACACTTTAAAAATTATCAAAGACCCTCAGAGCTTTTGTTTTTGTGCATTTTAACTATCGAAATATACCATATTAGCAATTAGAACAGAGACATTTAAAAAATACTTATGGTTTCATTTCTATTTACTTTTAAAATTTTCCTTATATATTTTACATTCATGTAAATTTATGGGGCACAGTGTAATTTTGCTCCATGTGTCCATTGCACGGTGCTGAAACTGGGGCTTTTAGGGGAACCCACCCCAGTAAAGTACACGGTACCCACAAATACTTTCTCACCCCCACCCCTCACCCCACTGCCCGTCTCTCCACACGGACTGTGCACAACGATTCCGCTCACACTCGTGAGTGAAGACACGCAGCGTGTGTCCTCCTGTTTCGCTTGACAGAATGGGCATCCCTTCCACCCACATTGCTGCGAAACACGTGATTTCATCTTTTTCTGATTCATTGAAAAATAGCAATAATAACCCATTACATGTCAACGTAAAGGATACAATTTTAATAACATTTTTGGTGAAGAGAATGGCATTAGCTTACATGTCGCGAACCTCTTTCACTGGGTTTTCTGCATTTGAACTGCTGTGATCCGTGGCTCTGGCTGAAACTGAGAAGGAAAACCTGGCCACACACAGACGCTGAGCTGGGACGGAGAGGATTGTTGACCAGCCTTTCAGATGATCGTGCATCATCTCTTTTGGTGTTCCACAGCGTGTGGTAAGTGGTGGTTTCTTCAAGGTGAGCTGCTGTGGAAGCTGAGTCTATGGCGCACACGCTCGGCGCTCGGCCCAGCTGTGACGTGCGGTGATCACGCGCTTCGGGCTGGCGCTGATCCGGCTGGCTTCGTAACGTCCTGCAACACTCATCTGGAAAAAGTTCACCGAGTCATGTGGCACTTTCAAATGACGCATTTCTTTATTTAATATCAAAGTCACATTTGCGAATATCACCACCAGCTTCCTCAGAAAGGTCTTGAGGTGCTGACAGGAGCTCACAGCGTGGATACAAGTTCTCCAAAATTCTAAGTTTTGCTCAAAAGCTCAAATTTTGTTATTGGCAACAAATATTGCAAGTTTACCTTAAAGTGACAGGCTCATTTTGCTCATTTTCCAGAAAATGTCTGCCCGACACCCACATCTGAGTGACTGTGGTTTGTTGGTTGTTCTTTCAGATACAGACGTCTGCCGGGGGTGCAGAGCTGCAGGGGTGCGGGGAGGGGTTGGGGGAGTTGGGGCCCTGGCTCCAGACTCAGCAGTGCATGTTCTCCAGGCCCATCAGCTTCTGTGCATGGCCCATGTGCTCTGCGTGTATTTCTGTGTCCTCACCCACCGTGGCCAAGCGCTCTGCCGTGCTGCGTGCAAGGCTGAAATATGACAGAACGGACAGCTTTTCTGCTCCAAGGGTCTTTTTAAAGCAGAGCTGTTGTTTCTACTGCGCAGCGTCTGGCAGTGGGAAGGCAGGTGCAGAGCTGCCACCCTGTGCCCACCATGGAGCTGCTGTCCTACAGATGTCGCCTGGTGGAGAAGGCATTGTCACAAAAGCAATGACACTGTCACACTGTGTCACTTAGCATTGTCACAAAGGTAGTTCTGATCTGCAGACCTACTGGCAGTGTCCCTGGGAACTTACCCCACGCCGGATCCACAGGCCACGCAGTGAGACTCTCCTGCCGTGGGTGAGACCAGTTTTCCAGGGACTGGGAGGGAGGCTGTGGGCGAGGCCAGAGCCCCGGGTATGTCCTCGACTGGCTGGGGAGCCTCCCCCGGGGGTGACGTGGGCGAGTCCATGTCTTCTGGGGTCCCTTTCCTGCTTGGTGAAACTGAGAGCCCCCCGGCTCTGATGCCACTCCCCGCAGGACAGCGCCCCTAGCTTTCTGTTCTTGAGACTCCCTCTACCTCCCACACCCTGTTCCTCCCAGGTGGACGGAACCGATTCTTCCCAACTCAGGAAACTTAACCGGTCGGTCTTTCCTGTAATGTTTCCATTCACTTTTTGATGTTAAATTTCTGTGAACAAAACTTCCCATTGGTGTCTGCTTTAAAGACACTCAGAACCTGGTCTGGCCGCCGCGCTAGAGGCTCTGTCAGTGCAGGCTGGGCTGCCCAGAGGAGCATGGGAGGGGTCCACGCTGAGTCAGGAGCAGGGGCCTGCCGGGGATGAGCTGCGTCTCAGCCCAGGGCGTTCACTTTAGAGCTGTGCTGGGCTGAGGGCAGGAGGCCTGGAGTCTGGGCACTGTAGCCAGTACCAGCCCCTGCTTTCCATGGCTGGTGGGTTCCACCATCACCCCAGTGGGTCATCAGCAAATGTCTCTTACAGACATGTGTGCCTGGCTGCCAGGTGGTCTCTTTGCAGACCCCACGGCTGTGATGGGCAGAACTCAGCTCAGAGCAGGTGCAGCAGGAGGCAGGGGAGGAAACGCTGGCACCATCACAGCACCCTCCGAGCTTTTCACCCAGTAGGCCGGTAGGGCACCACAGCCCGGGAGTCCCCGTGGCTTACAGGAGGGTGGCAAGCACGGGAGCTGAGACCCTCTTGTCAGACTCAGGCACCCTCTCCCTCCTCCCCCCTCCCCGTGAAAATAAAAACTTAGAAAAGGGAAAGTCAGCAGATGGTGGGGACTGCTCACCCCCCACCCCGCCATGCTGCTGCCTCGGACGCGGGGCTGCCTCCCAGCCATGCTGCAGGTCCTTCTGCTCCCTCCAAAAGAATTCCTGAGCCCGATGACACCAGAGACAATGGATGCAAGACTGGGAGGGAAGCTCTGGCCATAGCCACAACCCCCACGGCAGTAATTTTCCTTGGTTTTGATTTTTCACCTAAAAAAAATCCATGTTTAGCCTCAGGCAGCTACTGTTCTAGCTACATTGCTTGTACGATAGGCACACACACGTTGCCATGGCATTCGAATTGAACCTGGTATACCTGCAGGGTCAAAGCCGAGGTCGTGGCTTGTGGCACGCAGTGAGCATCTGCTAGTGCTGCCCTGCCCACGTGTGCCCACATGTGCCTGGGTGTGTCTCCATGTACCTGGTTGTGCCCACATGTGTCTGTGGGCAGGGGCACACACTTGCCCACTGGCTGACTCAGACGTTCAAAGACAACCCTGGGGCTCCAATGAGGGGCATGCCCAGACTTCGGGGAAGATGAAGGCACCTTCTGGCCTCCCACCCAGTGGTCAGCTCCTGCTGCAGAGCCTCCCAGCAGAGTCCCAAGGAGTGTGGACAGGGCTCCAGCTTAGTTCTGACACTGTTGAAAGTACATGCGGGCACCCGCTTTGCAGAGCAGCTGCTGCGCCGGTGGGAGTGGGGGTGACCTGGGCCGTTCCTCTGTCCCAGGAGGAGTGGTGTCCGGGTGAGTTCTGGCTCCAGCTCTCGCGGACGGTGCAGATGAGGCCCCTGAGCAGCGGCTGCCACACCCAGTACCAGGGCTGATCCAGCTCTTCACCACTGAGCGGCTTTTCCTTGATCCTATTTTGTGAGGATGTGCTCTTTAAAGTCAGGGCCGCTCGAGACAGCAGCCCTGGAGGTTGGGAACCTGCATGACAAATAGTTTTGAGCCAGTTGCTTTCCGTGTGACGGGTGGAGTGCATCTGTCCTGAAGACTACCTAAGGAGAGGAAGGCCATGCTCCAGCTCAGGGAACTCGGGTGTCAGCAGATAGCAGACGTGGCAACTCCTTCAGCCCATCCAGAGAGGGAACAAGGAAGAAGGGCTGTTGGGGCAGCCAGGCGTTCCCGGGTCCTGCAGACGCTGCCATGTCCCCGGTCACCCATGGGAGCTGCCAGAGGGGACCCCTCTGGCAACTCTTCTTGGGAAAGCGGCCGTCTTGGCCCGTGGGCCCCTCCGGCATGGGTTGGTGCCACCTTCCTAAGGGCACAGGGGTGTGGGGGAAGTAGTATCTGTTTGCTGCCTGGGTTTCTGGTGTGCCACGAAGGAGCCAGCCCTCATCCCACACAGATGAGGTCTTTTGTTCCTCCCTGGATGCTGGGGGGTCCTGGGCCCCTTCACAGCTTTGCATAACAGAGGATGGCTGGGTGATTCCATGCAGGCCAACCCACTGCACTCATTAGCACACAATGAAAATTATTAGATGCAGACAGAGGTCCCACAGTAGCGAAGCAAGTGAACTAAACCGTGGTCACGCATTCCCACGGTCCACGTGACTCAGTGGCTGCTCTCACAGTGACTGTGGCTCCACTCCCATGCGTCTGATTGCTCAGATGTTTTCTGCTCTCCCTGATCCTGACTTTGCGTTTGGCCTAATCAGGGCACCGCTCTGGGCTGTGCCAGGGCCTGCAGCTGTGCTGCCTCAGGCTTGGGGTCTCACAGCCTGGGGTGAACGGCCAGCCCAGCCGCTGCTCGCTGCTCGATGCTCGGGGTGGGAAACAGCTGCCTCAGCCTTGGGCCTCCAAAGGGAGGCATGCAGGGGCCCTCTCGGGTGTGTCCACTTTACTGTCTCAGGGGGTTTTCTAAATTTATTTCCTAGAGCACATGCCCGCTTTAGATGCACAGCCAACCGGGCCCTTTGCCCAGATCAAGCCGGCCCGCGGTAGAGGTGCCCGTCCCACATGGATGGGTGCAGGAAAGTTCCGATGTGTCAGGCTCCCAAGTGAGAAGATGCAGACTCCTCCGAGCCACGGTGTGGTGAGGCGGAGGAGGCTGTTGCTGCGGCCAGCCCCTGCCTGGGCAAGATCCCAGATAAAAGGTGGGGCACTGCTGTCCCTCGCCTCCCTGCTGGCCTGAGATCTGAAGGGAGCAAATTCAGAGGGTGCTGGCTCAGGGAGCCTGACCCAGAGAGCTGGACACCTGGGGTGTAGTGGAGGGCTAGGATTAGAATTGGGAGGAGAGCCAGGCCCAGCATCTGAGCATGGCCCCACACTGCTCTCAGATGCTGGGGCTCAGAGCACAGCAGAGGCGGGGGCTCAGCCTGCTCTGGGTGGCTCCGTGGTGGCTCCGTGGTGGGGGCTTTACCATGGAGATAGGCACTTCGGTGGAGCAGGCCCTGGAGCTCAGCCCTACACTCTGGGTCCTGACCTGAATCATGCAGCAGGTACAGCAGGAGGGCGTGTTGGCCAGCCAGTGCCATCAGCCAGGCCACGGTGCTGAGACAGACACCCGCCTGCCCCAGAGCTAGCCCTCCATGCACTTAACACTTGCCTAGGCAAAGCCCTCACCCAGCAGGTGATGATGGCCTGGGGGAGCTCAGCCATGGGACTTGTTCAGTCAGGGAGGGCAGCACACCTGACTGCCTGGTGTCCTGTGCAGACAGATGCCCCAGAGTAGCAAAGCAAGTGGTCACAGTGGTGGTCTCATCATTCCGGGGCACGTGGGTCCCGTCTTCCTGGGGCATGCAGATGGGCCGTTCTCCCAAGGCCTGGGGAGAAGGGCCCAGTTGTTCATCACAGGGGCCCCTTCTCTTCTATAAGCCCCCCATTTTCTGGGGACACCAGTGGTGAGAGCCTGGGCATCTCTAGAACTGGTCATAAACTATAGCAAAGGCCTCATGTTCTACAGGACATGAGGATTTTCACTAGAACAGTGTCACATGTAGTGCACTGGCCCCTGCTTCACAGTCACCAATGCCAAGGTCACCGCCCTGGGGCCACATGTGGCACCTGTCTCATGTGGCCGGGCCATGTCTCTGCATCCGTGTGTCTGTCGTGTGTCCAGGGCTGTGTCTCTGCATCTGACCTGGCCCAGCTTCACTCTGTGGGGAGTCTTGGGGATCCACTTGGCCTCCCTCAGCCCCTAAGCTGGGCCTACGTGGCTGGTCTCGTGGATGCTGGCTGCTGCCATTTCCTTTGAGCTGTGTTCCCACCTCAGAGCTGCCTGCTGCTGGGTGCTGCTGTCTTCAGCCTCCCAGCCTGGGGAAGCTGCCCTGCCCCTCCCACAGTGGAAAAACCCACCTGGGCCCAGCCATTGGTACAATCGGCTACAGGCTGGGGGGGAAGCGATGGACGCCACGGAATGTCCTAGGTGACCCTTGATGGCCTCTCAGCTCCTTCCCTTGGCCACGCAACCACCGGCTTCTCCCACACATGTGGCCTCTCCTCCTTCCATGCTCAGTCCCCTCCAACCCCACAGAACCCTCCAGTCAACCTGGAACTGTGGCCCTCTGTTTTCCTGCCTGCCTGGGGCACTTGAGATTTCCAGCGCTGGAAGTTTAGAAGGCAGATCTAGCGTCTGCGTTTGCTTGGTGAGTTGCAAGGCGTTGCCCGTTTTCTCTCGGAGCAGAGACGTTTGCCATCACGTGCTCCACCACGCCAAGGGCGAGGGCCAACAGGGCTCTCCCTGCGCTGTGTCCAGTGTGGACCCTGTGATTTGCTCCTTCTGAGCCCAGCCAGGACAGAGCTGGCAGCCTCAGCTTCTGAGCTCTGGAGCTCAGCGTGGAGGAAGGGCACTGCCATCCTCCAGCAGTCGGCCTGTGAAGCAGCTGTGGGAACTTCTCAGATGCGGTGTCTCCGTCTCTCCCGGCTCCTCGGAAACAAAAGTCCTGCAGCCAGTCCTAAAGAGTGGCTGTGGCCGGGTCCCGGAAACGCTGTGTCCCTGCACCTCACCCTGCTAAGCCTGCACAGGTGGCGTCCTTGGCCACACACAATCGAGAATGTAACTGGGGCTGAGGAAATGAACCCCAGTAAGTCACACAGGCTGATTTTTACAGGTTTCCATTCTTTCTTTGAAAAAGATATTCTCCTGGCTTTTTCCGTCAAAAGCACACATTCTAGGCAGTCTGTCTGACTCCTATGACTGTCGCCAGTGCGGGAGCTGGCATGTGGGAGGGAGGGAAGGCTCTGGGTCCTTCTGGAATACAGAATGGGCTGGGGGCGGGGTGGGGAGATGCACTTGACCCAGCTCCGCACTGTCCCCGGGTGGGAGCTTTGCTTCCGAGACCCTCAGGGCTCTGTGGAAACAAGGGGCGATGCCCAGGTGGGACACTGCCCTGGAACCGCCTCTGCCCTGAATAAATGTGGGCTCCCTTTGAATCAAGTGTGGCAATGGCAAATGAGTTCTGTAGCTGACTGTAAGTTAATTAGGACAACTCTTGCTCTCTGATTATTCTTAGATACAAAGTTAATTTGGAAAGATACATGTTTCATTTAAAGTTGCATGGTTAAAGGATGTGGGAGCTGAGCTTAATCAAGAGAGAGTGGCTCCTAGCGTGCAAGCCTTTCGGTCAGAGAAGGAAAACATCATTAGATTAAGGGTTTCCCTCCTTCCCAGCACAGCCACCCGGCCGCCGGCCCCTCCTGCACTGGGTGGTGGATGGACCTGGTGTGAACTCCGTGTGGCTCCCGGAGGGGCCAAGGTGCGCACATGCCAGCACTGGGAGGGCAGCGGGGCTCCGGCACTGCAGGGGCACGGTGGGGGCAGCGCCTGTGGAGCTGACCCTGGACCCACCACTGCACCGAGCCCACGTGGCCTGCATCCTCACAGGTACAGGCCACGTGGAACCCCCCGAGAGGGTGTGAGCCCCAGCTGCGTTTTAAGCCCTGGAGGGGAGGACGTTGAGAGTGGCTTCAGACTCCTGCGCCCTACTCTGTGGGCTGAGGTCTGTGGCCATCGTCTGCACTCAGGTGAAAGCTTCCATCAAGGAGTGGAGCCTCCTGTCTAAGGCATCTCCCTGCGTCTCAGGTGTCTCTGTGGAGCTCAGGGTGCCTGTGGCCTGCCCCAAAGGCCCAGCAGCCCCAGCACCCTTTGGACCTGGACCCACTGTGAGGAGAGGGCCATGCACCCCGGCGTCCTGAGGGCGGGACAGGAAGCTTTCGGGGAGTACCTGGCTAGAGCAGTCAGTCCCTGTCCCTCTGGGCCTGACAGAGACCGGGCCTTCGGGCCTTGATGGAGCTGCTCACAGAGGGCAGGCCTTTGGTCTCCCATGGGGCTCCTGTCCCGGGAGCAGAGGTCCCTCCCCCTGTCCTGGCCCTCGGGCCCCTGCGTGTTGCTGGTGGGCAGCAGTGGCTGAGCACGGGAGTTAGGGAGATACTCTTGCCTGCTGGAGGTTCTGCCGGCCGCTGTGTGTTCCCTGCTGTGTCTCCACAGGCCGTGGGGCAAGAGGCAGTGTGTGGTCTGTTCAGGAGGGCCAGGCAGCCCCTGCAGGGGGCTAAATATTTTAATTTTTCTTTTCTTGTATTAAATGTTATGCCAGAGTCAGTTTGGAAAGAAAGGCATGACATAGGGCCAAGTAAGACCCATCTGATGAGAATTTATGGTGAAGGGCCTGACTCCCCAGTAGCCTTAGGAATTTGGGCCAGATAAAATCAGAGCTTAATCCCCACATTCAAAGGTATTTCTCGGAGAAGGGTCTGAGAATGGAGATGGGGGGCCTTGGAACTCTGGAGGGGGATACTCTGTGTATGGGTAAGGGTCTTTTAGCTGGCTGGGGAGCCTGGGAGCTGCATGGAGGGACTCCTGCATTCGGGGAAGGGTCTCCTAGTTGGCTGGGGGCCTGAGCTTCCACCACACATTCATTACCCATTTGTTTCCAAAAGGGATTTGATGTTGTTCTCAATTAGTAACAGACAACTCAGCAGGGATGAGATGATGGTGGAAGGCAGGTGTTGAACACTGAACTTCCTGGCAGTCAAGGCAAAAAGGGCCATCTGTGTCTGAAGGGAGGTGTCTTCCAGGGACCAGAGGCTGCCTGACCTCAGACACAGACACCCCTCTGCCCTCTGCCTGTGACCCAGGGCCAAGTCTCCCAGGGATCCACCTGCAGTTGTTTGATGGTGGCTCCAGCCTCCTCCAGCCACGTCCCCGACACCCACCGCACTCTGCCCACTGCCGCGTCCTGAGAGTTAGGGTCTCTCCCACAGAACTGGAGGCTCCAGAGGAGTCTGGGTGAACGTCACCCCTTCAGCCCCGGCCTCGCTAATTCTGTAATATTTGGTTTTGAGGAAATTGACAATAAAGGTTTAGATCTTAAGAAAATCACTCCAGGGCGGTGGTGTTCTTGGCAAAGCCAGTCTGGTGCCCATTTCTGCTGGAGACGATGAAAGATGAGACTTGAGGTGCCCCTTTGGATTTGGGCCATCCCATTCTGTCTGCCACTCAGAATTGTTCAATGGACCTAACATTTTTGTCTGAAAGCCTTGGGGAGTTTCTCCTCTGCCCTGTGCTCCTCCTGAGGGAGCCCCTCATTCTGGGAGGGGGCTTGAGGTGACCCTGGGGGCCGTGGCAGCAGCTGGTTCCCGAGGGACGGGACCCACTGGGGCTCCCTGAGGCTCCTCCGACGGCGGGGGCTGGGGCAGGTGGGACCCGGGCAGACGGACCGTTTCGGAAAGACCGACCCGGCCCGACAGGCAGAGCTCCCGTGCAGTGGTGAGGCCGGCTCTGCCCGTCTCCAGGTGCTGCCACTCTTGGCTTCCAAGGGCTCAGGATGTCTCCAGATGCACAGAGGCCTTCAATTCACGCCGCAAATCCGATGCTGACATGCTGCCCCTCCGAGTCTCAGTTTGTTTACTTACAGCGACTTTATTGAACGGCTTTTCGGTGAGGAATGCTTGCATGTTGCTGTGTGCTTAGAGGAAGATTAATAGATTATTTGCAACTCCTGTAATGAAAACATTATGCAGGCACAGTGATGGGCTGGGTCCTGCTCATTTTCCAGGCTCTGTTACAAAATGAAGTGCCATCCATAACCTCCCACATTTATTAAAATATAATTGCTTTAATGAAATTCTTTCAGGATAAGACATAGTTCAAACAACACACTGCCTTCGTGAGGTGATTTCCTGGCCAATTACAGAAGTGACTGTGGAGTCTCTCACTTTAAATCAGACGGCTTTTCTTGTCAATGTGGAGAGGACGTGCGGGCTGCTCTGGGCTCTGGCTGCGCTATTTGAACCCTTCCACTTTGACCTTAGAAACACTTCTGTGGTTTTTAAAAATGCAGAAAATACACCCCAGCCCTGTGCTTGCCCAGGAGGTGGGTCATGGCACACACCCCCACGACGCCTTCCCAGGCCCGGCTGCCGGCTCCCCGACAGGTGTGCTGGTTTATGATGGGTGGGGGGCGGGCAGTGGGCGGCAGCGGCCAGCATCTATCTGCCTGTCTCACAAGTGGGGCTTCTAAAGAAAATTAATGAAGAAACAGACCGGCAGCTGGAGAGTCTTTAAAATTGGTCCTTTCACCTGGATCGGTCTCCCTCTCGGCCTCAAGTGCCACTTTCCTCACCTTTATGCCGTGAACCCAGTGTCACTTCCGTGGCCTGTCACCTTTGGGGCTCCGCCAAAGTGAAGAGGTGCTGGTAAAGGGGCCTCTCCTGTTCCTGCGGTCTGACTGGGTGCCCTGTCCTCCCCGGACAGTGTGGAAGGCGCTGCTTGAATTCCCATGGTCTGACTGGGTGCCCTGCCCTTCCGGGACAGTGTGGAAGGCACTGCTTGAGTTACCGTGGTCTGACTGGGTGCCCTGCTGTCCCTGGACAGTGTGGAAGGTGCTGCTCCTGTTCCTGTGGTCTGACTGGGTGCCCTACTCTCCCTGGACAGTGTGGAAGGCGCTGCTTGAATTCCCGTGGTCTGACTGGGTGCCCAGCTCTCCCTGGACAGTGTGCAAGGTGCTGCTTATGTTCCTGTGGTCTGACTCAGTGCCCTGCTCTCCCTTTTCTTTCTGGAACAAAGTTGATGGTGTTTTGCTGTGGCATTCTCAGCTGTGAAAAGTCTGATTTAAATGATTTGGCAAATGAGTGGTTCTCCGTCCACACCGCTGCTCTGTGCTCTTGGCGGCAGGTGTGCACTACAGCGGGAACAGTGGCCTTCGCCCATTTGTGCACCTAGTACCATTCCTAGTCCTGAGACCCATGAACCCCACCGACAAGGTGCAGCTCGTTCTCGGAGACAAAGGCCTTGGAGAGAACATGGGAGCCGGGAGAGGTGGGCTGTGGTCCGGAGGCACCGTGAGGTGCCCGAAGGAGGTGGGGTGTGGCCATGAGTTGCCCGCGGGAGGTGGGGTGTTGGGGGATGTGGCCGTGAGTTGCCTGCAGGAGGTGGGGTGTGGCCGTGAGTTGCCCACAGGAGGTGGGGTGTGGCCGGGAGTCACCCACATCCCACAGCTGTGCTTTCCTACAGCTCTCGCCCGGCCCAGTGCAAAGTGACTCCAGGTACCACTCCAGGGTCCGGCCCCGAGCTCGGAGGGGGTGGGAGTGGCTTCTCGGCCAAGTCCGATGGGGAAGCCTGTGGCTGCCGAGGGCACAGCTGCAGTGTCACCCAATCCTGGCCCGCACTGAGGCTTTCACCTGGGTGCGACTTGCCATCTTGGCTGACCTGTGCCGAGGGAGGGACGCCGATTTCTCGTTGCTCCCGAATGAGTTTCTCTTACATGGGGTGTGTCTTCTGGCTTTGGGACAATGTTCCTGCCATTTTCCAAGGCCTCTGCCTGGTGCCCACCTTGCCCATATGAGCTCCCGGCCCTCTCCCAACTCCTGGCGGGTACTGCTCTTGGGCTCCTGGGGGCTGGAGCCGTCTACCCTGGGACACAAGCAACTCTTCACTTCGGCGGAGCCCCAAAGGTGACAGGCCACGGAGGTGACACTGGGTTCACCGCGGCCGCCGGATCTCAGTGCACGGGCATGGGTGCCCCCAGCTCACGACTTCAGGTCTCACCCTGACCCCCACCCCTGTGAAGTCCACACTGGCACTTTCTCAGGAGGAGGCAGGGTGGCCTCCCGCAGGAAATGGGCACATTCTCAGCTCCCTGGCTCTGCCTCTTCGTAGGTTTTTGGACGAGGGAGTCCAGCATCTGTGGGACCCCCTCGTGCTCAGGCAGAGGCAGCTGCTCCGGGTTGCACAGCCTTTGGCTCTTCTGATGAGCTCTGCTCCCACAAGGACAGAGCATAGGACGCTGCCGGGCTCAGCCTCAGTTTCCCATCACAGACCAGTCTGAATCTTCTGTGAGGCTGTCATGAACTTCTACCTGCCCCTCATTTAAAAATATGTAGCTCGGTAACATTGCACCTTTATCCACAGACGCCCAAAGTGGGGGTGGGGGCAGAGGGGAGGGGAGGGGAGGTCTGTGTCTCCTGGCTGCGAATTTGGACACAATACCAGCAGGGAGGGCCCATGGCTCAAACCAGCCATAATCCTCTGCTTCCCCCGAGTCGTGGGTTTTAAATGCCTTTGTCTAATGACCTCCGATCTTACGAGGTGGTGAATGGCGGGCGTTTGTCTTGGGGGTAGTGGGTGCTGCTACTTCCCCAGGAGCCACGGGCAGGTCCTCATCCTGCCCTCTGGGGCTGATGAAAATGCTCCCACTCCAACCTGTGACCCAGGCAGCCCAGGCAGTGAGGGCTTGCAGCTGGGCCGGGCGACCTCCCACCAGCTCAGCTTCGGACCACGCCCTCACGCAGGCTTAAATCCCAGCTGACACTTAGGTTCTGGGTGATCTTAAAGGCATCGCCTGTTCCTCTTTTTTTAAATGTTTGATTCTTAAAAGGCTTTACTTTTTCAGAGTAGTTTCACAGTCACAGAGACATGCAGAAAAAGGTCCAGAGAGTTCCTGTGTGCCTCCTGCCCCCACCCAGGCACAGCCTCCCCACCTTCCACACGCCGTGCTGGAGACGCACGTTGGTGATGGTGGCGATGAACCCACAGGGACGTGTCATGACTGTCCCGGTCCCGGAGCGCTCCACAGGGCTCCCCCCGCTGCTCACTCCATGGGTCTGGACGCATGATCGCAGCCGTCTGCCCTGCGCCGTCCCGTGGAGCAGTTTCGCCACTAAACACCCTCTGCGCTCTGCCCCGGGCCACCTGTCATCTTTCTGCCACCGCCGCAGTTTTGCCTTTCCCAGAAGTTTGTCCGGGTGGACTCGGGCAGGGCGGAGCCCCTTAGACTGGCTTTGTTCCCTCTGCGCTGTGCGTTCCAGCTGCTTCCATGTGTTCGTTCTTGTGCCTTGATGGTTCCTTCCTTGTTCTAGTGCCCAGCAATCCTCCACGACCCAGGTGTCTCCAGGCTACTCACTCACCTCCTGACAGGCATCTTGCTTGTCCCAGCTTGGGCGGGTGAGAGCGAAGCTGCTGTGAACACCTGTGTGCAGGTTTCCGTGGGGATGAAGGAGTTCACCTCTTCTGGGCAGGTTCCAAGGTGCGTGCACACTGGGTCACAGGGTCAGAGCCCATGTTGACATGTGTAAGCAGCGCCCAAACTGTCCTCCAAAGTGGACATCTGCATGCCCTTCAGCAGGGAAGGGGCATCCCCGCAGTGCCACGTCCTCACCAGCACTGGATGCTGCCCGCGTGCAGGACGGTGACTGCTCTGGCAGGTGTGCGAGGGCTGCCTCGTATTTCCCTGATGACTCAGGTCGGGGGGCATCTTCTCTTACGGGTTTCTGCCATGTTGTGAGGGATTTGCTGAGGTCTTTGACCCACTTTTAAATCGGGCTTTTGTTGACTTTTAAGAGCTCTTGTATTTTTCCCTTTATCAAATGTGTCTTTTGCAAATGTTTTCTCCCAGGCTCTGTCTTCTCTTGTACTCTTGACAGTGTTTTTTCGCAGAGCAAAAAGTTTTAAGAAAGTCCAGCTTGCCGAGTATTTCGTAAGGTATACGTTTGGCATTGCTCATCTGAGTTCTTCCTGTGCTATTTTCTAGGAATTTTATAGTTTTGTGTTTTTCGTCTGGGTCTGTGGCCCATTTCCAGTGAATTGATGTGAAAGGTGTAACGTCTGAGTCTAGACCTGTTTATCAGCACGTGGGTGCTTGGTTGCTCGGCCGTTTTTGGAGAAGACCATCTTCCTCTGCTGCTTTGCCTTTATTCCTTCGTCAGTTGACTATATCGATGTGGGTCTGTGTGTGGAAGCTCTGCTTTGTTCCATTGATTTATTGTGTGTTCTCTGCCAGTATCACCCTTTCTTTGTACTGAGCTCTGCTGGCTATTTTGGGTCTTTTTCCTCCCCACATAAACTTTAAAATCAGTTTGGTCAATATCCACAACATAACTTGCTGAAACTTTGACTGGGATAACATTGAATCTATAGATCAAATCACAAAGAATGAACGCTTGGCAATGTTGAATCTTCCTGTCCATGAACATGGAAGAAGAGGAGGTGAGAGACATCCTCACCTCTTGAATTGCTTGAATCTGGGAGGCAGAGGCTGCAGTGAGCCTTGCAGTGTCCTCAGGAAGAGGGGACATCGTTGCCTTGTTCCTCATCTCTATCTCTTTATTCTTGTTTGACTTTCTTGATCAGAGTTCTGTGGTTTTCTTTATATGGATCTTGTCATATTTTATTAGATTTATACCTAAGTATTTCATGTGAGGGGGACAATGTGATTGTATTATGTTTTAATTTCAAATTCCTTGTTCATTGCTAGTATATATGAAAGGAACTGACTTCTGCATGCTAATCTTGTATCCTGCAAACTTGCTATAATTGCTTATTAGTACCAGGAGAGTTTGTTGGGCTTTCTTGTTTTTTTTGATCAATTCTTTCAGGTTTTCTACATAGATAATCATGTTATCTGTGGACAGTTTTATTCCTTTACAATCAGGGTACTTTTCATGTCTTATTGCTTTAGGTAGGACTTCCAGTTTAACACTGAAAAGAAGATGTGAGAGAAGACATCCCTGCCTCGTTCCTGATCTTGGCAGGAAAGCTTTGAGTTTCTCACCGTTATTATCGTAGATGATCTGTGGCAAGTTGGAGAAGTTCTTCTATACCCCTAGTTCACTGAGTTTTTATCATGAATGGCTGCTGGGTTTTTGTCAAGTGCTTTTTCTGCGTCTCTGGATGTGGTCTTGCAATTTTTCCAACCTAGCATATTGATGTGATGGATTACATTATTGATTTCCAAACGTTGAACCAGATTCGCACACCAGGGGTATGTCCATGTGGTCTTGGTGTGTGATTCTCTTTCTACATTATAAAATTTGATTTGGTGGTATTCGGCTGAGGATTTTTGCATCCGTGTTCATGAGATATATCAGTCTGTGATTTTCTTGATCTGGTTTTGGTAGTAGGATGAGGCTGGCCTCATAGAATGAGTTTGGAAACATTTTCTCTGCTTCTATCTTCTGAAAAAGATTATAGAGAACTGGCATAATTTATTCCTTACATGTTAGGCAAAATTCACTAGTAAACCCATCTATATTTGATGGTTTCTGATTTTGAAACTTGTTAATTAACTAATTAATTTTGAGACAGAGTCTCACTCTGTTGCCCAGGCTGGAGTGCAATACTGTGATCTCAGCTCTGGGAGCAGCCTCTGCCTCCCAGGTTCAAGTAATTCTCCTGCCACAGCCTCCCAAGTCACTGGGATTACAGATGTGTACCAACATATATGGCTAATTTTGGGGGGGGTTAGAAGAAATGCAGTTTCACCTTGTTGCCCAGGCTGGTCTTGAACTTCTGGCCCCAAGTGATCCTCCTGCCTTGGCTTCCCAAAGTGCTGGAATTACAGGCATGAGCCACCGTGTCCAGCCTGGAAAAGTTGTTAATTGTTTATTCAATTTCTTCAATAGTTACAGGTCTATTTCGATTGGCTGGTTCTTCTTGTGTGAGTTTTGGTAGATTGTCTTTCAAGGAATTGTACCATTTCTGTAGTGATGTCCCCTCTTCTCTCTTATTTTCTTAGCCCAGCTAGAGGCATATCAATTTTCTTTGTCTTTCAAATAACTAGCTTCTGGTATCATTGCTTTTCTCTATGGATTTTCTGTCTCCAATCTTGTTGATTTCTGCTGTAATTTGTGTGATGTCTCTTCTTCTCCTTACTTTGGATTCAATTTGCTCTTCTTCTAGTCTCCTAAGATGGGTGCTTAGGGTAATTGGTTTTAGATCTTTCTTCTTTTTCTAACACATACATGCTGTAAACATCCCTCTAAGTGCTGCTTTTGTTGCATCCCACAAATTTTGATAAGTTGTGTTTTCATTTTCATTTAGCTCAAAATATTTTAAGATTTCCCTTGGTATTTCTTCTTCATCCCATGTGTTATCTAGAAATGCATTGTTTAGTGTCTCTGTATTTTGTGACTTTTTAGTTACCTTTCCATTACTGGTTTTTAGTTTAACTCCACTGTGGTCTGAGAGCAGACGTTGCTTGATTTCTGTTTGGTATGGTTTGCCTCTGTGTCCCCATCCAAATATCGTCTGAAATGTGTAATCCTCATAGTTGAGATGAGATTTGGGTGGCAACACAGAGCCAAACCATACCAAACAGAAATCAGGCAATGTCTGCTCTCACCCAGGGAAGGACCTGCGGGAGGTGATTGGATTGTGGGGGTGAACCCCCATGCTGTTTCCGTGGTAGTGAGTTCTCATGAGAGCTGATGGTTTTAAAGTGGTGGCACTTCCTCCTCCTCTCTCTCTCCCCATTCCCCCCCTCTTCCCCCCTCCCCCTCTCCCTCTCCCCCTCCCCCTCTCCCTCTCCCTTTCTCTCCTCGCTCTCCCCCATCCCTCTCTCTCCCTCTCTCCCTCTGACTCTCCCTCTGTCTCTCCCTCTCTCTCCCCTTCCCCCGCTCCGCCACCATGTGAGACATACCTTGCTTCCCCTTTGCCTTCCACACGGCTGTACATTTCCTGAGGCCTCCCCAGCCATGTAGCACTGTGTCAGTTAAACCTCTTTTCTTTCCAGATTACCCAGTCCCTGGTAGTTCATTTATAGCCGTGTGAAAATGAACTAAATCACAAGAATGTTGTCAATCATGGCGAATGTTCCAGGTGGGCTGAAGAATGTTCTGCCGTGGGATGAGGCAGAGTCTAGAGCTGTCAGTTATGTTCCGTTGGTTGATGGTGTTACTGAGTTTGACTATGTCCTCACTCATTTCTTTTTTGTTTTTGCCTACTGGATCTATCCATTTCTGGTAGAGAAATATTGACGTTTCTAACTGTGATCGTAGATTCATCTATTCCTCCTGGCATTTCTGTCCTTATGTAGATTCATGCTCTGTAAGGACTGTTACATCTGTTTGGAGAATTGGCCCTTTCACCATCATGGAATGCCCTGCCTGGTCCCTGACCCTCTCCTCACTCTTGAGCTGAAATCAACGTAGTGACTCCTGCTTCTTAGTGTGAGCAAGGTATAAATCTCTCCACCCAGTTACTTGTCATCTGCCTGTTCCTGTATTTAAAGTGGGCCTCTTGCAGTCAATACATAATTAGGTCTCGTTTCCCAGACAGCCCGTCTTTCAATTGGTACGTCTTCACTTCTCACGCTCAAGGTGATGTGGATTCAGCTGGGTTAATATCTACCACGTCCCGAACTGTTTCTATTCGTCACCCATGTTCTCTGCTCCTTCTTTTGTCTTCTGCTCTTTTTCTGTCCTTTGTGGTTTTCACTGAGTATTTCCTATGATTCTATTTTCTCTCCTTTCTTAGCATGTCAGTTACAGTTTTAAAAAAACTTTTTTTAGTGGTTATCCTAAAGTTTATAACATACAACTAATCCAGGCCTATTTTTCTTTTTCTTTTTCTTTTTTTTTTGAGATGGAGTTTCGCTCTTCTTACCCAGGCTGGAGTGCAATGACACGATCTCGGCTCACCACAACCTCCGCCTCCTGGGTTCAGGCAATTCTCCTGCCTCAGCCTCCTGAGTAGCTGGGATTACAGGCGCGCACCACCGTGCCCAGCTAAGTTTTTGTATTTTTAGTAGAGACGGGGTTTCACCATGTTGATCAGGATGGTCTCGATCTCTTCACCTCATGATCCACCCGCCTCGGCCTCCCAAAGTGCTGGGATTACAGGCATGAGCCACCGTGCCCAGCCCCAGGCCCGTTTTCAAATACGACAGCACTTCATGGGCAGTGTGACACTCATACCAGCAAAGTCACTTAACTGTCTCCTTCCCATCCTTTGTGTCTTTGCTGCGGTTGGTTTCACTTGCATATAAGCACACCTGGGCGTGCACGTGTGTATATCATAGGTGGGCACACCTGGGCGTGCATGTGT
>CM052661.1:108418522-108429591 GCA_028533165.1 Leontopithecus rosalia
CACGGCCCCAGCACACACCCCATCCCTGGACAGTCACGCTCTGCCCTACACGGCCCCAGCACACACCCCATCCCTGGGTGGTCACGCTCTGCCCTGCACGGCCCCAGAATACACCCCATCCCTGGACAGTCACGCTCTGCCCTGCACAGCCCCAGCACACACCCCATCCCTGGACGGTCACACTCTGCCCTGCACGGCCCCAGCACACACCCCATCCCTGGGCGGTCACGCTCTGCCCTGGACAGCCCCAGCATACACCCCATCCCTGGACGGTCACACTCTGCCCTGCACGGCCCCAGTACACACCCCATCCCTGGGCGGTCACGCTCTGCCCTACACGGCCCCAGCATACACCCCATCCCTGGGCGGTCACACTCTGCCCTACACGGCCCCAGCACACACCCCATCCCTGGGCGATCACGCTCTGCCCTGCACGGCCCCAGTACACACCCCATCCCTGGACGGTCACACTCTGCCCTGCACGGCCCCAGAATACACCCCATCCCTGGACGGTTACGCTCTGCCCTGCACGGCCCCAGCACACACCCCATCCCTGGACAGTCACACTCCTGGATATGCCCTCAGTGGACAAGGCGCAGTGTCCACTGCGTGTCTGAGCCAGGACAAGTTCTCATCCTCCTCTTTCCAACCCTGATGGAACATCCGCAGAGAGTGAAGCCTCCATGGTGCTGTCTGTCCCTGCACTCGCAACAAGGGCGGGGACAGTGGTCACTGACGGCTCCCGGAGCAGCCTCTCAACCGCGTCATCACAGACGGCACCTTCGTCCCTGCATCACACCGCACGGTGTTTCTGTATTCTAAAGCGCATGCACGTTTCAATGGGGTCACAGATTTTGTAGTAACACTTTAGCTTGGAACTGGTAAGAAACTAAGACAAATTAAATTCGATGCTAGTTTATACTTGCATTTTAAAAGATTTTGAAAATAAACAGCATGAAGCCCAAAGAGTGATCATAAACTCCTCAGAAACATCAGAAAAGCCATCTGAAATTTAAAAAGTGAAATACATGAGAATCCACCACTAAATAATCCGAAGTGTAAATGAACAAAGGAGTCATCTGCCACCTGCTCCGAGGCCCTGCGGAGCCTCTCAGGGTGCCTGGCGCGGCCTGTGAGTGACGAGTGTCCTTCAGGGGAAAGAAGTTCCCTCGTGCCCCCGACATCTACCACATGTGAAACTGTCTTAATAAAGTGTCACAGCTTCTGAAACGCTGCATTTTAAAACCTCATCTCTCTGTGTTTAGGGTAAATTTCCCTCCTGCAGGCACTTTCAGAGCTGGGCCTTGCTGGGATGTTGGGGTGAGGGCACCTTCCGGCCCCTTCTGCTCCATACCCCCAAGCCACAGACTGCCCCACTGTGGACCCAGGAGGAGCCCTGGGCACTCTGTGGATGCAGCTTTCCTTCCAAGGGGTGGCCTCTGGCCCACCCCGATGAGATCCCAGCACCTGCCTCAGCTCCAGCGGAGACACAGGCGGACCCAACTGAGACCCAGGCCAGGCAGGGAGGGAGCTGAGCCCCCTCGGGGCTGCAGCTGGGGCCGCCTGTGTCGTCCGGAACCATGAATGGATGAGGGACCTCAGAGGCCACGTGGAGACCCGGGGACTGCCCAGCTTTTGGCTGCTGAGCTGTGCACACGTGGCAACCCCGGACCTGGGCCTGTCGGAGACTACGAAGGCTCCCACCTGGTCTCAGGGGGGACTCTACCAGGTGCAGCCAGGCCCGGGGCACTAGGCACGGACACTAGTGGGCTGCTAGGGAGACGCGCAAGGACTGTGGGCTGCTAGGGAGAGCGACCCCAGCCAGGCGCACAGCCAGGGACCTTCCTCAGCTGGACCTGGGCAGTGCGTGGTCCCAGCGCTGGACTCTGCTCTGGGTTGGGCCGTGGCACATGGAAACCTGGGGCTGGACGTCAGTGAAGAACCCCCTCAGGGACCCGGGCTCTAGTCTCGAGTGGGAATGAACCGTGTGGACCTCACGTCCCGCAGAGCAGCTTGGAGAAGTCACCCTGAGTCTGAGCACGGAGACTTTGAAGGCCCTGGACCGAGGCTTCCCTGGAGGTCCCCGGGCCCTGGTGCGCCCCAAAGCTCCTGTGCCTGGACACAGCGGGTGTGCCCCAAAGCTCCTGTGCCTGGACACAGCGGGGCTGGGGCTTGGCCCTACCTGGAGCCCAAAATGTTTTAAATGTTAGTCTTTGCTTTAAGATGAGAAAGTCTGGCTCAGTTCCTCTTCCACTGGCTGGCATCTGTGCCCCCGCGGAACTTCCAACGTCTGGATTGTGAATAAGGGACTTTGACCTGAAAGTTTTCACAAGCTTTAAAGTCTCAGTGCAAATACTTAGGTAGTGATATTTCTTGGGAAGTTTGATGCAAATCAAACAAGCAAACAGAAGACTGTGTTTTGCCTTAAGGAAGTGTGGCCGCTGCTCCCAGAGCCTGGGCCCCGGGAGAACCCAGCTCTGCCGTGCTGGTGTCTGCTGTCCTGACTGTAACCAAAAAGTAAACTTCTAAGCCCCCAACAGACTGAAAGCGTCCCCCTCTCTGTCAAGGGGATTTCAAAGAAACCTGAGAAAGGTCAGGCCATGGCGGGGTGTGGGGGTGGGAGTTGCCTCAGTCTACCCTCCGCCCTCTGGAATTCAGGCACAACTGAGCAGTATTAACATCAAAACGGATCTTAAGACGGACACACAGGCTGTTTGTAGCAATAAGATGCCAAGTTCCCACCTGATGCTGGGGTAGCCTCACAGAACAGAGAGCAGGCTCTGGAAGTACCTAAATATTTTGCCCCATAATATATTTATTTGACGTATCTTTTCATGGCCCTGCAAAGCTATCTCTTGTGGGAGAAATTCATATTCTGTAGAGAATCCTCTTCCCTTTCCAGGCCTTTTTCTGATGCTAAAGAGATTGGCTGAGTCTAGCACATTCTAAAGGTCTAAATAGGAAATATTTGCCATCCAGTGTCTCTAAGAGCGGCCACCTATGAGACTCCATCTACAGCGTAAGAACCTTGGTCTCCACACCCATTCACCAAGACGCTCCTTTCGGTTGACTCAGGTCTTTAGATAACTCCTTTGACCAACTGCCACTCAGAAATGTTCAAGCACACCTATGACCGGGCAGTCCCCAGTTTGAGCTGTCCCACCTTTCCAGACCAAACTAGCGTGCCCCTCACATGCATGACTGAGAGTCTGCCTGTAACTTCTGTCTAAAGCCAGGCTGCAACCCAGCCAGCGAGCACACGTTCTCAGGACCTCTCGAGACTGTGCCTCAGGCCCTGGCCATTCATATTTGGCTCAGAAGAAAGCTCTCAAAATATTTTAGAGTTTGGCTTTTTCCCCTCAACATGACCCTGCCACCCACCAACATGAGCTGATGAATAAAAACGGTTTCAGGTGTCTCCCTGCCCTCCCTCCCCACAAAGAGTAACGCGTCGTCTGAAACAGAATGTTAAGCTCACTTTCTTTGCTCCTGTTTTCAGCCAGAGGCTGGGCCAGGGGTTCCCTGGAGGCCCAAGTCACCCAGAAGACACAGGGACACCCCACCCACGACCTTCCCCCATGGGCATCTGAGTGGAAAGTGGGGGAATGGGGCACAAGAATGGGTTAGTAGGACTTAGAAAGAGTGACACCTCAAACAAAGTGACAGACGCCTTTCACGGGGTGAAGGGAGGGCTGCCTGCCAAGCTTCCACGGAAGGGCCGCAGCATGAGCCGGCACACCTGAATGCTGCCGTGGGTGCTATGCAGACAGCTCGGGGCTCTTCCCTGAGCAGGGGGCCCTGTGTGTGGCTACAGCGGCTGGCAGAGCTGGGGCAGGGCCTCCAGGGGTGGCTCCCTCCAGGGTCATCCCTGCAGCATGAGAAGCACAGGCTGGCATTGTTCTGGGCACATATGATGCCAGCCACACTCACTTTGGCTCTGGGATTTGTCCTTTCCATTCAAAAAGGAGGAGAGAAAAACCACATGTCTGTATCCTTCTGACTGTGGAGTATCAGAGCACCTCAGGAGAAATTGGGGGCCCCGCAGGAGAGCCCTACATGCCCCCCAGATGCCCGCTGCACCCTCTTAAGGAGCAAGCAGCCACAGCGAAGCTTTCTGAATTCCCAGGTAACGGACCAGTGCAGGGAAGTCGTTCCCAGAATGGTGGAGCCTCCGCGGCACGTTTATAATTGTAGTAAGACATAAAAAACATAAACCATCTGCCACGTTAACCACCTGTAAGTGCACGGTCCGGTGGGTGAAGCACATTCAGTGTTCTCTGCTGTTACCCACCGGCCGTCTCCTGCGCTTTCTCATCCTCCCAACGGAAGCTTGTCCGTGTGAAGCGCTCACTTCCCAGTCCCCGCCCCAGCACCCCCATCTGCTTTCTGTCTCTGTGGACCTGTGGACTCCAGGGACCTCCTATGAGTAAGACCCACGCGTGACTGTCTTTTGGGGGCCTGGCTTACTTCACGGGAATGATGCCCTCGAGATTCTCCGATGTGTGGCCTGGGTCAGATGTTCCTTCCTGGTTCAAAGATGAGTAATACTCCACTGCAGGAGGAACCACGCTGTTCATTCAGCCCTGGACAGAGCTTAGGCGGTGTCTGGCTTTCGGCTTTTGTGAACAGCTGTAATTGCAGTTGACCCCTGAGCGATGCGGGTTTAAAGCACACGGGTCCATTTGTCAAGCCGGTAGCTTGCACATGGCGGGTCTGCTGGCTGCAGGGACTGAGTGTGGGGACTGGTCCCGTACCCAAGGTTCTGGGACACCAAGGGATGATGCCTCGTTTTTCGTATTTGCCGGCGGCGCCATCACTAAGTGGGTTTTCTGCTCATCAACAGCCTGATTGTTAGGAGGAGAGGAGGGCCGGGGAGGCCCAGAGCTGCCCTCGGGCGGCGGGCTCCCCTTCGCCTCCCCAGGCTGCATCCCGGCCTCCACGGCCTCCTGGCCTCCTGGCCTCGGGTTCCAGGCGTCTCGCCATGAGAACGATGGCCGCCCCCTGCTCCCATCTGGATTTAAAGCCGCTGCGGGGACTCGGCAGCACCTGCTCCTCCCCGCGGCGCCGCCCCGCGCCCTCCGACCCGGGGAACCGCGTGCGCCAGGCCCGTTAGCGAGTCTCCCACTGAGTCCTCTCCCGCCGGAGCCTGGTTCCTTTCTCTCCCTCTTTACCGAGCTGGCTCCCGTCTGCGGATCCCGAGACGGGAAAATGAATTTCATCTTTCATCTCGCACACGCCTCTGAGGCCCGAAGCTGCCCGGTGTGCAGACAGCGCGGGGCACACCCGGGACGTCCCTGCGGACGTGCGGGCGGCCTCATGTGCCCCCTCACGCCAAAACCCACGGGCGCGGCCTCGGCTGGAAGGAGCCTCCCCCACGCACTTCGGCAGGAAGGACAACACCTCATCCATGGAATACACGGTGTTTTGTTTGTATTACTTTTCATTGTTTATTGTTACTTTCCTTCCCCTCCGGGGTTGGTGGAAACTTCAAAGGCGAACGGGAATGCAGAGGTGGACGCTCGCTGAGGATTTGGAGATAATGAAAGGCAGCACAGCCCTGCCAGCTTCTTTTAGAGCTTCGGTTTGTATAAGCTCCATAGAAGATCTTATTAGCTTGATGATTCTTTGAGACCAGGTGCTATTCTTATCTAATTTATTCATTCATTTATTTCCTCAACAAATATTTCTTAAATGACTTTTATATTCTCCCCCAAGCATCTCAAGCAGATGCTTAATAGGAAATAACACTCCCTTTATAGAATAACATTATGCAACACCATCATTTGTTCTCATAAAGGCAATTAGTACATGAATTTCCACCCCCACCCTCAAAATTGCAACACGGTGTGTGGTGGAGAAACCCTGGGTGTCTCAGGTTTCCTCACTCCACAGTTTCCCCAAGACAAAGCGGGTAGTTACCGCGCTCCAAGGTGGCCAAGAGCATGTGTGTCTACCAGCAAGCACCTTACCCTCCTCGAGTGAAAATAATTCAGAGAAAGTATAACATGTGAAAGTCTGCAGTTAAAGAACCAGAGCTCACAGACCACCTCTCCAGTAACCAGAGAGTTACTTAAATGCTTTGAATGTCACTTCGCTCATCTAGAAAATGGGGGGAAGCCTCTTACCTACCAGGACTGCCACTAAAATCAAACCATACCCTGAGCATGTGAAGCCTTCAAAGCCTGCAATTTTGGCTGGCAGAGGCACTGCAGAGGCCAGGGCAGCTTGGGGAGCCCCCGTGGGGGACATGAAGCCCCTGTGGTGGGGGACACCAAGTCCCCACGGTGGGGGACACGAAGCAGGTGAACTTGCTGCCTCCCCTTCCAGCTGGTGCGTCCCGGGCATAAGGAGGCCCCCAAACACCGAGTTACTCAACCTATTGACTGTCAGGTTTGTTTCCAAAACCTGATTTCCAGGTTTCAAAATTGTAAGCTATGGCCCATCAATGGCCATGTGCCACCCAAGACCCCTCTCAGCCCCTTCAGCCTGGATTCTCACCTCCATAACTCCAAGCACGGCCGGGGTGGCTAATTCCATAAAGAACCAGCTTCCCAACTGCATTATCTGAGGATTGAGGAGTTCTTCCCCGAGGCTGATCACACAGATGAATCGAAGGCCTCCTGCTTGGAGGGGAGGGGAGAACAGGTGAGGGGAGTCATCCCCAATTGGCAGGTGGACGATTCCCAGGCAGCGTGGAGCACAGATCTGTCCCTGGAAGTAGGCTTTCCCATTCTAGTGAAAGTCGAGGGATTTTTACTGAATCCCCCCACAGGCATTCTTCCTGCACTGTCCCGAGTCCAGAGCTGCGGCACCCCCCAGCCCAGGACTTGGCCATGTCCACACCTCACCCTACAGTCACTTGTTTCTTGAATTAATTTTAAATGTAATTTTGTTTTTAACCTAGGCTCATTCTACATAAAACGAGTGACCTCATGGACGAATGTGCCTGTTATTCTCTGTAACACATTCAAATTAATACATAATGATATATAAGAAATAAGTAACTAGTAAAATTAGGAACGGTTGTGCACATGCTGCCTAAAAAGCCTCTTATGCACAGACAGGACTTGGCCTAGGACATCTGGGGGAAGTGTCCTGAGAGAAGAGAGGGGCAAGGCATGTGCCCGGAGGCCTGCAGGTCGCACGGGGCTGAGCTCAGCTTCCTGCGCGGAGTTCCTCCATCCGGCCTCCTTGGGGTGCGGGTCCCACCTGCAAGGCGGTGGAGAGACGTCCCCATCTAGTGGCCGCCTGCTTCCATTACACCGAGAAGAAAGTTTCTGATCCAAAGGTCGAGGTTTCCTTTGGGATGGAAACCCGCTGGAATTGCACGGCGTGATGGTTGCACAACTCTGTAAATATACTCAAAACCCCAGGGCTGGACATTTTAAAGGCATTAATTATAGGTACGAGTTACATCTCCATTTTAAAGAGAACTTTTGTGAAGAGTTTCACTGTATGAGCAGAAAAACATTGTCTATGACTTCCTATGGTGAAATGAAAGCATCTGAAGCATAATGAGTGTGTCTTTTTTACTTCATCCTAGAAACATGAAGCTAGGAACATCCAGGGACCACAAGTCTTCAGGATAGAAATTGTTTCATTTGTGCTTTTCTGCGAGCCACAGCTATAGCTGCTACTGAACACGATTCTTCCGGGACGCCTTTCTCTGATGCTCTAATAAGTTGTTTCTTTTTAAGGGCACTTCTCCCTAGAAAGTGCTTTCAGGTTGCAATCAGACAGATCTGGAACGTGCAGCGCACGCCTTTGCTCTCACTCTGCAGTGGAGCCTGTGGGTGTGGTTAAATTAGGATGTTGTATTCTAAGGGAGGCTGAGAAACATCTGCTTCTCGATGGAAACCATGTGTTATTACAAGACACTACGTCAGGCGTTTTAACATGATACACTCCTTACAATTATACTTACTAAACAGAACACCACTGCAGAGCTCCCCTCATGTTCTCCTCATACGCCAGCTCAAGAAACTTCCCCTGCACCTCATATGGGATTGATCAGTACAATTATTTTGTAAAGGTCTTTGTCAGTGGATTCAAAATAACCAGAAACAATAATTATTATTTAGAATTCAAGTGTTGATTTTCCAGCTGAGATGCAGCCCCAGCCTTACAGGTGTGGAAAGAGTAGAAAATGAGGTTATTTGTGTCCAGTGCATCTTCAGGGAGGGGAGACTCTGCAGCTGGCTTCTCATTGTCCAGCAGGGAGTGTGCTCCCCGAGAAGCGTGCTCCCCGAGAAGCATGCTAGAACACGGCTCCATGGGAGCCAGCAGGGAGTGCGCTCCCCCAGAAGTGTGCTAGAACACGGCTCCATGGGAGCCAGCAGGGAGAGCGCTCCCCCAGAAGCGTGCTAGAACACGGCTCCATGGGAGGCAGGAATCCGTGGGACCCTTGGCTCGTCACTGTCACACTGCACGTTTCATGGCCCAAACGAGTCTTTCTTGTGTGTAAGCTTCAGAGAGAAGGTGCCTTCATGGGTGAACACAGAAGTGCCACCCCAGAAAGCCTTTGCTGCCCAGCAGCAGGAACGGGGGTCCAGTCTGAGGCCCCAAGGGAGGAGGAGCTGAGCCGCATCTGCCATCCAGGGATGGGCCAGGTGGGAGGGGAAGGCTGAGCAGCATCCAGGAACTCTCTGATGGCCACCATCCTCCGGAGCCTGACCACACTGCGATTCACTTCTGTCTCTGTGCAGCCCTGATTCCTCTCCTTTCCTCCACAGCCACTGACCCTAAACACATCTGACCTGCAAAACCCATCTGCATGTCAGCCACAGTTCACAATGCACAGTGGAACTCTCAAAGACAGGATTATTCAGCCAAAATGTTGCTGGCATCGTGGATGAGAGATCCTGAGGCAGGCTGACCAAGAAGAGAGAGGAGGCACAGTCAGGCCGGTGATGAGAGGGGTATCACCACCCGGTACTAAGGGAACGCTATGAGCAAATGTATCCCAATAAAGATGAAATGCAAAAAGGCCTGGAAAGGTCAAACAACCAACACTGACTCAAGAAGAAATGGAAACTCCCAATAGACCTGTAACAAGTAAAGAAATTTTATCCGTGATTTAAAATCTTCCCACAAAGAAAAGCCATGTCCCCATGACTTCATTGGTCAAATTTATCAAACATTTAAAGAAGAAAATGATACCAATTATACACAACTTTTTCAGGAAAGCAAACCGTAGGTAATACTCCCCAATTCATTCTATGAGCCCAGGATCACCCTGATACCAAAGCCAGATTAAACATTCCAAGAAAACCTCACACCAATATCTCTCACGAACATAGATGCAAAAACCTCTAACAAGATTAGCAAAGCAAATCCAACAGCATATAAGAAGGGTTACAAACCAACGTCAATTAGAGCCATTCCAGAAATGCGAGATTGCTTTGCTACCTGAAAATCAGTGAATCAACAGGCGTGGGAAAAAATCGTCAACAAAATCCAAAACCTATTAATGATAAAAACAAACAGCAAACGAAACAGAAAGAAGAGAATGTCCTCCACCTTTTAATGGACATGTTAAAACACCTAGAGCTAACGTCAGAGTTAATCATGAAAGACTGAGGCTTCCTCCTAAGATGTTAAACAAGACAAGGATGGCTATTCTCACGTGGTGCTGGAGGAGAAAATACATGTTAGAATTCATGAGTTTATTCACATCCACGTAATGTACCGAGGAGACCTCAGATGACCACTGTGCCACAGAAGAGCTGGCAGGTGCCCCCAGCTCTCTGGCTGTGCCAGACAAAGGAAATTTGTAAATCAAAGCTGGGCTTGGAAACATGAATCAGATACACCCTAAAATATGTTTCCTTTTCTTAATGGCTCAATTGTAACAATAATTTCTCACATTGTGCTGGAGGAGAAGTGGTGAGAGCAGCCAGCCTTGTCTTGTTCAACATCTTAGGAAGGAAGGCCTCCATCTTTCATGATTCACTCCTTTCCCAGGAGGGGAGGGAGGGAGGGAGAGAGGGAGGAAGGAAGAGAGGAAGGAAGTTAAAACCATAAATACTGAAAAGAAGAAATAAAACTATCTACTAGAGATGACCTAATCCTCTATGTAGAAAATCTTAAGAAATTTACCAAAAAGAACCCTGCTGAACAAGCCTAATAAGATTGTAAGATACAATATCATTATGCAAAAATCAATTCTATTCTATAGAACATCAATAAGCAACCTGAAAATTGAATTAAGAAAACAATTCCACATACAATAGCATTTAAAATAAAACAGTATTAAATGTAACAAAAGACATGCGATATTTGTTCACTGAAAGCCACAAAACATCACTGAGTTTTCATCAGCAAAAACTACAAACGTTGCAGATCTAACAAATGGAGAAACATTCTGTGCTCTTTGACTGGAAGGTTCTGTGTTATTCACCTGTTGTCTCCACAGATTGCTGTAATTCAATGCGATCACTATCAAAATACCAGCATGCTTTTGTGACAATTGACAAACTGCACTATTTATTTATATGGACCTGAAGAATCCAAAACAATTCTGAAAAAGAATAAAGTTGGAGAACTTACACTCCTGGATTTCAGACTTCCTATAAAGCGACAGCGATCAGGATCATCTGGTATCAGCATAAGGACAGACATAAAGAGCAATGGAACAGAACCTGAAATCCAGGATGCTCACGGTCTATGTCGTAAATGCAGCATATTAAGGCGCCACTGGAGAGCGATTTCCTTCTGTTAAGGACTCTCAAGTCCAGCCTACGCCACGTCTATATGGTGCCGTCTGTCCCAGCTCCAATCCCTTCTCCGTTCAGAATCACTTGAAGACAGTCATCTGGGGACCCACTTCTTAGAAACTCTCTCCAGTGGCCGTAACAGAAACCTGGCAGCAATAAGAAGAGAAGAAAACTAGAAGGTAATTTGTATATAAATTGCAAGTTAAATTTATACAGGAAGAATATTTCCTCTAACACAACACTTTAAATGGTATATTATGAAAATTTTCAAACATACGAGGAAAGCACCCTCTGTCCTCAGTCCCACTGTCCTCTCCAGTACCCTCAGTCCTCAGTCCCACCATCCCCTCCAGC
>CM052661.1:108429691-108479340 GCA_028533165.1 Leontopithecus rosalia
GTCCCCTCCAGCCCCCTCAGTCCTCAGTCCCACCATCTCCTCCAGCCCCCTCAGTGCAGCTCCATTTATCTGAGTCATACCCACTAGTCCCTAAACCAAGTTACTTTGAAATAAATCTCAGGTATCATACTATTTCATCCCAAATATTTCAGCATATATCTCGAAATGAGAAGAATCTTGTTTAGCAATATTCAAATAAGTCACCAGTTTTATGTTTTGGAATTATTTTTAAATAAACAAGAAATCCTTCCTCAAGTTGCATGGACAATCCGCACTCAGCGTATCAAGCCTAGAGGTCTCTTGAAAGGCTTCTTAAGAGTCATCTGGTGGTTTAAAGTCAAATGAGTCCTATGCTTATCCGCCATCGCAAATCGCCTGCTGCTGCATGCTGGGGCAACTGTGAGAGGAAAATACACGTTAGAATTCATTAGTTCATTCACGTCCACGGAATGTACCGAGGAGACCTCAGGTGACGACTGTGCCACAGAAGACTGGGGAGGTGCCAGGAGCTCTGGGGCTGTGCCAGGCAAAGGGAATTTTTAAATGAAAGTTGGGCTTGGAGACGTGAATCAGATTCACCCTAAAATACGTTTTCTTTTCTTAATGCCTGACTTGTAAGAACAATGTCATAAATTAAACCCGAGCTGTACAGGAGCCTCAAATAGCAAAACATTCAATGCCGTCTCTTCCTGCCGTAAGAGAAAACACACGTGGTGGGAATTCTAAGACAAATGGGACCCTTCCAACTCGGAGTCACTAGAATCGCCACCACAGTCCAAAGCACCCTAGAAGCTTTCGGGGTGCATGTGCCTGGGCTCAGGAGCCTACCCTCTGTTCCAGCCCACGTTTCTGACGAATGGTCAGAAAGTAGCATGTCCTATCCTCATTTCCCATCACCTGCGTGGCACACCAGCTGCTCTCCCGGGCGACAGAATCTCAGATGCCATCCTCACCCCGTGGGAGCTGCCTTCCCCTAGACACCACATGAGCCATTTATGCCTTCCCAGGTGTCTTTCTTTGCAAAGTCCACAGGTGCACTACCTCCTCCTTTAAAACACAAAAGCAGAGAAGCAAATGACGACGAAAAAGGTGGCACATTCCCTTCAGCCAAAGTGCAGCACATTTGTTTACATGATCTGTTTTACTGAAAGTAAAGTGCCATCTAGACAAGCCCACGGGAGCAGTAAAAAGAGCCAGTAATAGTCGCTTGAGCTGGAACGGTCCCCATGCTCACACGCCTTAGAGAGCAGGTTTAACTGGCCCGTGTATTAGGTGCCCGGTGCAAACTGCTCTGACGTGAATCTATCATGTAACAGCATCTTCCACGCAGATGTATTTCTTGTTTATAGATGCCTTGTCTCTCCCTACAGTGACTTAAGATTCCGACAGTGCAGTGGGGCATCGCCTCCTCCCTGTCACCTCAGCAGGGCCCTTCCACTCACGGGACTTTTCCTAATTCTGCTCCTTTTCTCTGTCCCATTTATTAAAATAAAAGCAACCATAAGCACATGCCTCCTCTGGGACCCATGCTCTATCTCGAAAACCAGCCTGAGATGAAGAAGAGGAGGAGGCAGAAGAGGAGAAGGGGGAGGGAGACACTGGTTTTCCCTTTTGGTCTATTTTATACTGTTAAAAACAGAAGAAAAATCAGAGGGGATTTCTACTCTGACATGAAGGCAGGCCAGACACTCAGAAGGGTCCTCACCAACAGGACAACAGATCCTGCCTGAGACGGTTTTCCTGCCAGCATTGGGCTTGAAGTAAGTGACTTCTTCAAGGCTCCCATGTGACCTGGATTCGGAGGAGGGAAATCCCATAGTAAAATAGAAAAGGTAAGGTCACTGAGAGTGTGTGCTACGTCACAGCTGCATGGCCAGGAGGTGAGCTGGGGCTCCAGGGCCAGCAGAGGAGGCAAGCGTGCTGCCCGCTGGGTCCCCAGCTGGAGCCAGAAGCAAACACCACCAGGTTCTCACAGTGAACCAGCCAAACCTGAGCTCACAGCCTAAGAGCAGCAAACACATACAGAAGAACGTGTCCAGGAGCAAGTCAGCACATACAGCACAAACACAATAGGCTCAGACACCAGGGGCATCGAAATTAGAGGTTAGGTCTGAAGAAACAGTCCAGAATACATAACAGAAAAATGAGGCAAAAAATATTTGAAAAATTAAAAGGGAGAGATTACAGAATAAGGTCTAAGGAATATCTATTCATAGTTCTAAGAAGTGAGTCAAAAGGAAGAGGGAGAAATGATTAAAGAGATGATGCTTGAAAATCTGCAAGAATTGATAAGAGTTATGAATATACAATATATTCCAAATAGAGTAAATGAAATATACCCTTTTAGACACACTGCAAGAAAATTTCAGGACACTGAGGTCGAGTGTGGTGTCTCACACCCGCAATCCCAGCACTTCCGAGGGGGGTGGATCCCCTGAGGTCAAGAGTTTGAGACCAGCTTGGCCAGCATGGTGAAACCCCGTCTCTACTAAAAATACAAAACTGAGCAGGCGGGTGCCTGCAATCCCAGCTACTCGGGAGGCTGAGTTTGCAGTGAGCCGAGATCACGCCATTGCACTCTAGTCTGAATGACAAGAGGGAAACTCAGTCTCAAAAAAAAAAAAAAGAAAGAAAATTTCAGAACACTATGAAGCCAACAATAAGATGAACAGATTTTCTTTTCTTCTCTTTTTTTTGTTTTGGGTTTTTTCAAGACGGAGTCTCACTCTGTTGCCCAGTGGCACAATCTCGCAGCCATTCTCACACCTCAGCCTCCCGAGTAGCTAGAATTACAGGAGCATGCCATTATGCCTGGCTAATTTTTGTATCTTTGGTAGAGACAGGATTTAGCCATGTTGGCCAGGCTGATCTTAAACTCCTGATTTCAGGTGATCCACCCGCCTAGGTCTCCCAAAGTGCTGGGATTACAGGGGTGAGCCACTGCACCTGGCCTAGATTTTCAACAGCAAAAATGGAAACTGGAATCCAGTGGAATCATGACTTCTAAAAACAAATTGTCTACCCAAACCATCCTTCCACAATGCGAGCAGATAAAACATCCTCAAAGAAATAGAAACTGAGAATTAAACTCCAACAAAACTTTCCTAAAGGGGTTCTAAAGAATGTGCTCTAAGAAGGTGAGAACTAATCCCATAAAGGTGTGATTGACTCAGGCATATCCCATGGTATACGGCATATATTACACGTAGCTTACATGTTATATAAACATTTGATGTCTAGTAGATTTCCACTGTTTAGCAGAATCCATTTCTTTTCATTGAGATAGCCATTTTTCCTAGTAAATTATTTGTTACTTAAAAAAGGAAGTTACGAAATATTATAATAACCATAATATCTAACTTGGGAGTTATGAAAATTATAGAACTAAAACATCAAACAATGATAGTTTGAAAGTCTGGAGAAGAGTGTTCTAAGATTTATGTTGTTGAGAAGGAACCTGAGGTATTAATCTAAAATTTATTATGTTCAAAACGCAATGTGAAATTTCAGTGGTGATAACCAAAATCACAATGGAGTGAACAAAAAGTGTACAAATAGACAAAAAAGCAGATCTCCATATATTTCCGAAGGAAAAATATGTCATAAAGGAGAAAAAATACTACATATATATATATATATATATATATATATATATATATATATATAGAGAGAGAGAGAGAGAGAGAGAGAGAGAGAAACAGAAACAGAGAGAGGAGAGATGGAGGAGGGACACACACATAAACACATAGAGGGAAAGGGAGAGAGAGGGAGGGAAGACACACACACACAAGCAAAGCTGATAAAACTGCAGGCAAATTTGGCAACTGCACTTTAAAAAGGAGAAATTTTTGACACATCTCTTTAGACTATTGCTTTTTCAATTAGGAAAAAAGTAAACATAGTAAATTTGAATAATACATTCAACAAGCTTACTTTATTAGATGGATATAGAATCCTGCCCAAATCAGAAAACAATATACATTCCTTTGAAGCAAATATTCACTATATGCTGGACTTTATGCTCACCACATTAAACTTCAAAATAATAGTATCATACATTTGATGTTATCTAACCATAGTGCAATTAATTTAGGAACCAACAATGCAAAATGAAAAGTTCCCAAAGATTTGGAAATTTTAAGATGCATTTCTAACTAACTCCTTCACTGAAGAAAATGATCACAATAGAAATAAAGTCATAATTGAATGACTGACAATTTTAAAACTTGTGGGATGAAACAAAACTGTTATTGAGCAGGGCATTTATCGCTCTGAAGTTTGATTTAAATGAACACAGGCTAAAATTAATGAACTAAACATCCAATTTAAGATGATGAAAAAGTGCAATAATGAATCCAAAGAAATTGGCAAATTCCTGGAAAATATAGTTTCCAAAAGTGAAACATCTCTCTGTGAGATAAGATGATAGGTCTAAACAGACATATAACTATGAAAGAAATCTAATCAGTAGATTAAAATTTTCCCACAAAGAAAGCAAGACAAGAAAGCTTTAAAGTTATACCAAACATTAAAAAAGGCCATCCCACACTTATAAAAATGCTTTCAAAAATGGAATTAGAGACAGAAAAGAGCAAAGCTTCTCAACTCATTCCATGACCCTAAAACACCTTTGATTTCAGATTCAGCAAGGGAGACACAAAAGAGGGACATCAATGTTTCTCACTTGTAAACATGGGGCCATAAAAATATTAAGTCGAGTATTAGCTAACTACAAATCTACTTATGGAATTGGGTTTACCCCAGAAGTGCATAACTTAATCTAGTTTTAGAAATCGAATCATGTATACATTATACTTATGCAAATATATATATATTTCCCCACCTTAACAACATTAAAGAGAAAAACCATGTGATCATCTCAACAGAGGCAGACAAGCGTTCGATACTATTCTAAAATAGTCATAAAAATATTTTAGAAGACTAGGGATGACCTGAAGTTTCTTTAATCTCGTAAAAGACATGCCAGAAAAACCCTTTGCAGAAATCCTTCCTGATGGAGAAATGTCAGAAACACTCCCATTATGATCTGGAATAAGACAAGGAGACCCACCATAACTGATTCTGTTAATCACAGCAATATGGGGCTAAACTACCACAGCAATGCAAGAAAAGAAATGAAAGCTACAAAACTTGGAGAGGACTCACCATTTATAAATGATATGTCTTTTTACAGCAGAAACTGCAAATAATCTACTGAAATCCTATTAGAAATAAAAGATCTTGGTAAGGTGAGTGCTTGAGAGTTCATGAAAATCCACTGCAGTTCTGTAAACCAGCAACAATCAGCCAGAAAATGGTGTTTTTAAAAAGACATGTACAACAGCAACAGAAAAATAAAGTAACCAGGAATAAATACAAAACAAAAATGAGCAAGTGCTATATGGAGAAAATCATAAAATCTTATTGGAGGACTTTGAAATGGACCTAACCAAGTGGAATGGTAAACCACATTGACAGATGCGAAATTTCAAATCACAAAACTGCCAGTTCTCCCCAAACTGACTTAGATTCCACACAGCTCTGAGTAAGACCCTAACAGATTTTATCAATAAACTTGACACATTAATTCTACATGTTATGAAACAACAAATGCCAAGAACAGCCACAAAACTTCTGAAAAAACTTCTAAAGAATCATGGGGCCCTGGTCCTCCCAGAGCTCTAACAAATCAGACAATGCAGTAGAAGTCAGAATGGAAAATCTGGCCGGGCCGGTGCTGTGGCTCACGCTTGGAATCCCAACACTGTGGGAGTCTGAGGCAGGTGGATCACCTGAAGTCAAGAGTTTGAGACCAGTCTGGCCAACATGGTGGGACCCTGTCTCTACTAAAAATACAAAAAAATTAGCCAGGCTTGGTGATGCATGCCTGTAGTCCCAGATACTTGGGAGGCCGAGGCTGAGAATTGCTTGAAACGGGCAGGCAGAGGTTGCAGTAAGCCGAGATCATACCACTGCACTCCAGCTGGGCAACAGAGCAAGACCCTGTCTCAGAAAAAAAAAAAAAAAGGAGACTGGTATATTTTAGAGATGACATTGCAGATCAATGAGAACGGAAGTTTTTCAATATATAGCACTGGGACGATTGGTTATTCATATGGAAAATAAATTGGATTCCTGCCCTTACATCATATATGAAACATCCATTTTTTATTAGTAAATGGTTAGCTGTGAAGGGCAAATTTCATACATTTTAAAAGTATAAGAGGAAGATGTCTTTAATCTCACTTTAGGGAAGGCATTCTTAAAATTAACAGCTTCTATTCATCAAAATATCTCATAAAGAAAATGAAAAAGACAAACCCAAAACTGATAGACCACATGAGTAACAAAAAAAAAAAACAGTAAAATCATTTCCTTCAGAAACCACAGGGAACTTCTACAAATCAGTAATAAAAAGACAAACAACCCAACAAAAATGAGCAACAAACATGAACAGGCATTTCAAAGGAAAGAAACTCAAATGGCAGATTAAAAATAGAAAAATAAGCAAAAACATATGGTAATGAGAAGACGGCAAATCAGAATTACGAGTTTTCATTTGAACACAGATTTTTACCTGGTGTGGCAGACACCACGCTGGATGACATGGGCTTGAGGACGTGGATGGAAAGTCACTCCTCTGTTGCTGGTGGGATTATAAATTAAAATAATAATTTCAAAAAATTGGTTGTCACCTCAATCATCTGAACATCTGCATACTCTATGATTCTGTAGTCCCCTCCACACACACACCCTCCAGAAGCTTCAACTCAGGTGCACCAAGAACCATGCAGAATGTTCACTACAGTATTTCTCATGATACAAAAAGTGAAAACAGACAAATGTCCATGTACAAAGACTGCATAAACACATTATAGGAAATTATACAGACAGGAGTCACAACAAATAAACCACAGCCAAATGAAATCATATGGGAAGGATGTGCATGCACATAGTGAAAATCCATCACTGAAGAATAGATATGATGCTACCTTTATAAACCTCAGAAACAAGCCAAACTAAACAATATTTTTGTGTATATATATATAGATAGATATAGATAGATAGATATAGATATAGATATAGATATAGATATAGATATAGATATAGATATAGATATATACTCATTCAATAAACACTGTAGAAAAGGAAACTGATCGACACCAGACTGAGGTTGGTGGATGCTTCTTGGGGGAAGCAAGGGCAGGGTGGGATGGAAGCTCTCTGGCAGTCACTGTGATGTTGGTGACAGCCTGGATTTCGGGTCAGCTGATGGGCGCATTTTAGGGTTAGGCTTCATAGCTCCCCTGATACGTTACACACAGTCTGCTCTGTACATGGGGAGCCTGGGAGCTGGAAACCCTGAAGAGATGTGGCCATACTCAGCACCTAGCCAGGCCTTAGTCCCCAGGGCTGTGACAGAAGCAAGGGCAGGGAGACTGTGAGGGATGGCACGATGGAGATGGGGGCCATAGAAACAGAAGTGGGGTCAGAAAACATGGGGGTTCCACACTGCTCTTTGAAAGGTCTGAGTCCATGAGGGTTTTGTGATACTCAGAGAAAGGAGGCAAGGTAAATGATGATGCCAGTCCTCCGACTCTGGACTGTGTCGTTAAGTTGGCCTTATCCCAAGTGAAATAACATTGCCATCTGCCATGCCCTTGGTCCACGGAAGAGTGGCAGGTGCAGCTGCTCTGTGGGCCTGTGGGAGGGTGGGATGTCTGCATGGGGATAATCAAACAGGGCCGCTTCAGTCTCAGCTGCAGAGCCTCCTGCCCAGACCTCGCCCTGCACAGAGAAGTCCAGCAAGACTGCACCCTGCTGCTCTGCCCATGAAAGGCTGGCAGGGAAGTCACTCAGAGACAAAAGAGACCTGCTGGTTTTGTCCCAGGCTGCGGCGGCTCCAAGTTCTGCCAAAATGAAACAACGTCAGTCACAGAGAGAGCCCACAGGTCGGCGCCAACAGCTTCTTTCACTTGTGACAGCGGCAAGGCCAGCAGAGGTCATTCCCTGGAAGCTTGGAGCCTTCCTCCTAGCAGGACAGTTTAATGCCCTGGGCCAAATGGACGGATTCTTACCCCAGGGTTTTCCACTGGTTTCCCTGCCATTTTCCCACAGCAACGCACATCACAGTTACAGCCCAGGGGAGGTGGAGTAAGGCCCAGGCTCACTCGCATCACAGCTGCAGCCCAGGAGAGACAGAGGAGGGTTCCTGCTCACATACATCACAGCTGCAGCCCAGGGGAGGTGGAGGAGGGTTCCTGCTCACATACATCACAGCTGCAGCCCAGGAGAGACGGAGGAGGGTTCCTGCTTGCAGACATCACAGCTGCAGCCCAGGAGAGACGGAGAATGGTTCCTGCTCACATACATCACAGCTGCAGCCCAGGGGAGGTGGAGGAAGGTCCCAGGCTCACCTGCATCACAGTGCAGCTCAGGGGAGGTGGAGGAAGGTCTCAGGCTCACCCGCATTACAGTGCAGCTCAGGGGAGGTGGAGGAAGGTTCCAGGCTCACATGCATCACAGCTGCAGCCCAGGTGAGGCAGAGGAAGGCAAATGTTGCCCTCACTACCACCTACTGAGGGAGTGAATTTCTGGAAGTGATATCTTGAGCCACCTCCACTTGGTCTCCTGGGAGGGCTCATTTGCTCAGGTCCATGGAACATTTTAAAGAGCTCCCTGTGAGATCGTGCAGTATACTGAAGCTTAAGAACCACGACTTTATGAGGTTTGTGTTATTTTAAGGCCAATATTCATGTTCTACTTTATGTTCTATAAATGTGAATTTATACATTGGATTTTCTAAAAGAAGAACATGTGTTCTTATGTCGTTTATTAAAATACTAAAAATATTAGAATTAAAACAACACATGAAACTGGCTATTTAAATGTATAAGATTCCCCCCTAGCCCCACATACCAGCCCAGGCATACTGCAGCAATAAAGTGGATACCACAATAAAGCGAGTCACATACATCGTTTTGGTTTCCCAGGGCTTTATAAAATTATGTTTACACTATACTTCATTCTCATTAAGTGTGAAGTACCATTATGTCTTAAAAAATGCCACCATGCCAGTCGGGCATGGTGGCTCACGCCTGTAATCCCAGCACTTTGGGAGGCCGTGGTGGGTGGAGACCAAGGTCAGGAGATTGAGACTATCCTGGCCAACACGGTGAAACCCCGTCTCTACTAAAACACAAAAAAATTAGCTGCGTGTGGTGGCACATGACTGTAGTCCCAGCTACTCAGGAGGCTGAGGCAGGGGAATCACTTCAACTTGGGCAGTGGAGGATGCCACGAGCCAAGATCGTGCCACTGCACTCCAGCCTGGGCAACAGAGCAAGACTCCACCTCAAAAAAAAAATGCAGAACCCTTAAATAAAAAGTAATTTATTGCTAAAAAATGCTGACGATCATCTGCACCTTCGGTGAGGCTGAATCTTTTGCTGAGGGTCTTACCTCAGTGCTGAGAGCTGCTGACTGATCAGGGTGGTAGTGGCTGAACGCTGGGGTGGCTGTGGCAATTTTTAAGAATAAGACAGCATTGAACTTGGTTGTGCTGATCAACTTCCTTTCACGAGCACATGCGGTGCTGATGGACAGCATTTTACCCACAGCAGAGCTTTTTCATAACTGGAGTTAATCTGCTCAAACCCTGCCACTGCTTTATCAACTTGTTTATGGAATATTCTAAATGCTTTGTTTGATTTCAACCACCTTCACAGTGTCTTCACCAGGAGCAGATTTCATCTCAAGAAACCACCTTCTTTGCTCATCCGTAAGAGGCAACTCGTCATCCGTTCAAGTGTTAAGGGATGGCAGCGATTCAGTTCCATTTTCAGACACCCCCTTCTCATTCTAGTTCTCTTGCTACTTCCACCACATCTGAAGTTATTTCCCCACTGAAGTCGTAAACTCCCCAAAGTCACCCATGAGGGTTTGAATCAACTTCTTCTAAACTCCTGTTAATGTTGATATTTTGACATACTCCTATAAATCATGACTGTTCCTAATGGCATCTAAAGTGATGGATTCCTTTCAGAAGGTTTCAATGGACTTTGCCTAGATTCATCGGAGGAATCAATTATAGCCTTACAAAATGTATTTCTGAAATAATAAGAACTGAAAGTCAAAATCATTCTTGATCCCTGGGCTGCAGGGTGGATGTGGTGTCAGCAGGTATGAAAACCATACTCATCTCCTTGTGTCCCCATCAGAGGTCTGAGGTGACCAGGTGCACAGTCAATGTGTAGGAATATTTCTGAAAAGAATCTCTTTCTGAGCAGTAGGTCTCAGCAGTAGGCTTAGAACAGGCAGTAAACCATGCTGTGAACAGAGGGGCTGTCATCCAGGCATTGTTCTTCCACCAATGGAGCACAGGCAGAGATTTATTAGGGGCCCTGGGATTTTTAGAATGGCAACCGGGCACTGCCTTCAACTTAAAGTCAGCAGCTGCATTAGCCCCTAGCAAGGGGGTCAGCCTGTCCTTTGAAGTCAGGCACTGACGTCACCTCTCTAGCTGTGAAAGTCCCAGACTCATCTTCTTCCAGTAGAAGTGTGTTTTATCCACATGTAAAATCTGTTGTTCAGGGCAGCCTCCTTCATCGATGGTCTCAGCTGGGTCTTCTGGAGAACTTGCTGCAGCTTCTCCGCCAGCACCTGCTGCTCAGCCTTCGCTTTTATGTTACAGAATCGGCTTCTTTCATTCAACCTCATGAATGAACTTCTGCTGGCTTCCAACCTTTCTTCTTTCTGAAGAAAGTGGAGAGACAGCGTCCTCGGCTTTCCAGCCTCCACAGAATTGAAGACAGTTAAGGCCTCGATCTAGACCGGGCTTTGGCTTCAGGGAGTGTTATGGCTGCTTTGATGTTCTACCCAAACCACTGAGTTTTCTCTGTATCCGCGATAAGGCCGTTTTACTTTCTTATCATTTGTGTTCACTGGAGTCACACTTTTAATCTCCTTCAAGAACTTTTCCTTTGCATTCACAACCAGGCTAACCACTTGCTATAAGAAGCCTAGTTTTTGGTCTCTCTCGGCTTCTGACGTGCCTTCCTCACCAAGCTTAATCATTTCTAGCTTTTGATTTAAAGTGAGGGACCTGTAACTCTTTCTTTCAATGAAACACAGAGAGGCCATTGTAGGGTTATTAACTGGCCAGATTTCAATATTGTTCTGTCTGAAAGACTAGGGAGGCCGAGGAGAGGAGACAGATGGGAACACCGGGTCGGTGGAGCAGTCAGAACAAAATTAAATTTGGTGTCTCACACGGGCACCATCACAGTGCTCCAAAACAACTGCATAGGGCCGGGCACAGTGGCTCATGCCTGTAATCCCAGCACTTTGGGAGGCCGAGGCAGGTGGATCACCTGAGGTCAGGAGTTCAAGACAAGCCTGGCCAACATGGTGAAACCCCACCTCTACTAAAAATACAAAAGTGAGCTGGGTATGGTGGCAAGGGCCTGTAATCCCAGCTACTCCAGAAGCTGAGGCAGGAGATTCACTTGAACCTAGGAGGCAGAGGTTGCAGTGAGCCCAGAGTGTGCCACTGAGACTGGAGTGTGCACTGCAGTCTAGGTGACAGAGGGAGACTATCTCAAAAAAACCCCAAAATCAAAAAAATAAAAACCTAGTTGTGAAATGTAAACCTGAAGGTACCTATTATAACGTAGACCTGTTTCTCACAGGCTAATTTTAGTGGAGGTATACAAGTTGTAAGAATCAAAATGAAGGGAGGTTCTCATATACATCTAACAAAAGATACACTAGAAGACTTCAAAACCCAAAACCTTGCACAGAAACCATCACAACCTTACACAAAAAAGTCTCCAAGGACATCTGCCCAGCAACTGCCCGTCCAACCTTGGACTGGCATCACCCTTGCTATTGATCTTTGTAGCCAAGGATAATTATTTCAAAATAATCCTGTCATCCTCCTAATTTTTCCTTTAAAAACCTCTGTCTTCCTTTACCTGAATATGCACATAGTCTACTGTGGCATCCAAATTCCCATTGCAACGAACGCTCTATTCTTGAATAAATTACTTCTTTGAGTGAGTTTCTCTCTGTTACTTAGACTGAGACATACAGTGTCAGAAATGGGACCAGAAAAATATCGCCATCGGAAGAAATGACTTATTTTCATTTTTTGGAACCACTGTGCAGCACTCACTCCAGCTCCTCTAGCTCTTCACCTCCACAGCCTGATTTTTCACCCTGCTGAGTGCTTTCTCAGCCTGAGCCTTTCTCTTTGTGTTGGAGGCTTTTTGAGGCTACCCAGGATAAATGTGGCTTGGATGAGGCCGCCTTGATAAAGTACCACACGTCCATCCCGAGATGATAAACAGGATTTTTGTCTTTTTGCTAAATCCTTTCTGTTACAAAGGCATAACTCCTGGGTTGAATGCCCTGATTTTGAGAGAATTAACATTCTCTCTGTAAGGCATGTCTTTACTTGTGAGTTCACTTTGGATCTGCATGCCACATTTAACGTTTTGTTCTATCTGGACTCTTAGGTTAAAATGTTTGTGAACATGCTTACCTTGGTTCCTTTTGACTTCATTTGAGTCTTTCTCCTTGATGGTTTTCAAAAATCGTCTGAGAACAAAAATAAACATTCTAAATGGTGGGTGCAGGATGCTAACTAAAGGCCACCTAGGGCAGCCGCTGCCATCTTAAACATGGCCGAAACTCCTGACATTCCCTGCTGGATTCATAGTTTTTCTTTGCTCTCAAGAGATTAATAAGAATTGAATGAGATTCTAAAACATTAAAGTATGCCAGATGATCTGGGATTCCAGGAGCGACATATTATGGCCCATCCTCATGCACACTTTTTAAGTGATCAGCATAATGGCACCAAGGAAAATCAGAGCTCAATGGCCATTACGTGAACTCTCTTAAAAAACCCCGCAACTATGGAGTTAGTGTGGCGTCTCCTAAGTTCTTTAGGTTTTTTTTTTTTTTGCCTATTTTGAATTTTCTGACTTTTCTGCTGCTGTTGAGATAAAACTCACTGCTTATGGGATTCTAGCCAAGATTTTTTTTCAAAGTCTTAAAGGGCTTTCAAATAAATGGCTTTAAAAATTAGAACAGCTCCACGGTAACCAATGACCCAGACATCTTTTAGACATATAAATTTAGGTTTGCCTTACTGACAATTCCTTATGCTGATGAAAAACTTAATTGAAAAATTAATAATCTAAAAGAAAAAGAAGTACATAAATATTTCTAAAAGTTTATAAAAGGCTCTCAGATTACAGAGGTCAAAAGCTTGATCTCAGAGCAATAATATAAGGTATCTTTGTACAGCGTAAAAATTTTATTATTTTTTCTGCCATGCAGAGTCCAAAAAGAAAAAGCCAAAAACAAAAACAAAACACTGCAACAATGCTTCCTGCCTACATCTCTAACCAAGTGAACAGGATCAGCAACCAAAGACATTTGCTGCTAGTTTAAGGCTACTTGGAGATTGTTCTACTCATGCGATGCAGTCAATCCTAGCTAAAATGTTCTTTCTCTATATAGATATATAGATAGGGATAGAGATAGGTAAACATATACGGGGTCTTGCTCTGTCACCCAGCCTGGAGGACAGTGTTGCAATCATGGCTCAATGCAGCCTTGACCTCCTGGGCTCAAATGATCCTCCCCCCTCAGCTTCCCAAGTAGCTGGGACTACAGACATGTACCACTAGACATGACTAATTTTGTTGTTGTTTTGTAGAGATGGGGTGGCACTTTGTTGCCCAGGCTGGTCTAGAACTCCTGAGCTCAAGTAATCTACCTGTCTCAGCCTCCCAAAGTGCTGGGATTACAGGCATGAGCCACCATGCCTGGCCCACCTATCTAAAATATAAACAATTGAAATTTAGTCCTAACCTCATTTGAAAATGAAAAAAAAAAAGAAGTGTGGGGGAGAAATGGTTATTTTATTTTTACTTTTAAACTTCATTAAAACAGTTTATCCAACATTTTGGTCCAGAGCCTTCAATAGATTTCCTATCAGGGCAAATAGCACAAAACTAAAAATCTTGGTCCCCTATTTTATTAGTCCATTCTTGCATTGCTATAAAGATACTACCTGAGACTGGGTAATTCAAAAAGAAACAAGATTTAAGTGACTCACAGTTCCTCATGGTTGCGGAGGCCTCAGGAAACTTACCGTCATGGCGGAGGGGAAGAGGCATGTCTTACATGGCAAGAGAGAACAAGCAAGAGCAGTGAAACTGCCTTATAAAACCATCAGATCTCCCCAGAACTCACTATCACAAGAACAGCATGGGGAAAACAGCCCCCATGATTCAATTACCTCCCACTGGGTCCCTCCCTCAACACGTGGAATTATAGGGATTACAACTGGAGTAGAGATTTGGGTGGGGACAGAGCCAAACCATATCACTATGTTAGAACAACAAGGTTTTCTTAAAGTATTGATTTGCCCTTGGGAAAACTGCAAGAGATTATGATGTTTAATCCTGAAATCTGGGAAAACTGCAAGAGATTATGATGTTTAATCCTGAAATCTGTTTCTTTTTTTCTTTTTTTGCAGAGATGGGGTCTTGCTTTGTTGCCCAGGCTAGTCTCAAACTCCTGGGCTCAAGCGATCCTCCTGCCTTGGCCTCCCAGACTGCTGGGATTACTGGCCTGAGTGGCTTTTCCTGATGTGTCTGGACTATTCTGTGTAACCAAGAAAATTCCATGCTGTTACTAAGAGTCATGTAAGTTCCTGCTCCAGGCACTCCTTATTTACAGTCCTCTATAAATAAGTGTGCACTCATAACCCTGGACACACTCTTCCTATGTCTAATTAAATTCAACTACCCTTTTCTTCAGGTTTGACTTCTGGGTTATCTAAGGAGAAGCAATCACACAGCAGGAGGTTTTCCTTTACTTTTTGTAACTGGCCTAAACACAAAACATTTTTACATTTTATCAAGCTAGATTTGTTTTTTATTAGGTTTGCGATTACTTAGGAAAACTGAGTTTTAAATGGGTTAAGGCTTTTACATTCATGTAACTTTCTGTATTTGCTTTTGTAGTGTTCTAACTCTTACTCTGTTGAAATGAATGATTAATATTTTACACGACTTGTGATTTTTTTTTGATATGGAGTCTCACTCTGTCACCCAGGCTGCAGTGCAATGGTGCAATCTCAACTCACTGCAACTTCTACTTCCCTGATTCAAGCAATTCTCCTGCCTGAGCCTCCCTAGAAGATGGGATTACAGGTACCCGCCACCACACCTGGCTAATTTCTGTACTTTTAGTAGAGACAGGATTTTACCATGTTGACCAGGCTGGTCTCGAACTCCTGACCTCCAGTGATCTGCCTGCTTTAGCCTCCCAAAGTACTATTACAGGCATGAGCCACCATGATTCTGTTCTCATCAAGCGTTTTAAACTTTTTGACATCTTTGGCAGGTTTCCCAAATCAGAATGCCAAATTAAGTATTTTTGACCCTAAAACTAACTTTTGGATTTTCTAGTTGTGCTCCTGGAGAGACTCAAAACACGTATCTGTCATTTGTTGAGACATTAAATAATCAGGCTTATTTGGTAAATTGTAGGGAAGCATTGTCAAATGATAAATGACACTAGACCTTCTTTCAGATACATTTACGGGTATGTTGTTGATGTTTCAAAAATTATATGAAGTCATAGAAATCTAATATGCTATCAGTCATAATTTTGGTTGTAACACTACATTTTTCTGAAGTTATATTTGTATGGCTGTGCATTCTAAAGATTATATGAAATTTATAAAAATTTCATGGTCTTGATATGAAGCTATCAGTCATGATTCTGATTGTTTTAAAACCCTGCATGTTGTATGTAAGTAACTAAATTTCCTTGATAATTTTTATCAGATTTTTAACCCTGGCTAGTCTAAGTTTTTGGCTTCCCCCATTATTATTTTCAATTATTCCCTAAAAGTATTTGTAATCAACTATAGTTCAAAATTGCCTTTCATAAAAAGACTTGCAGGTACTCATGGAGAGATTTCTGTTAACTTTAAGATCATGAACTGAAAAGGAATGTCCAGAACTCTGATGAAGAAGTTCTGATGGGTCCATGACACTGCTGGTTATGCTTGATCTTGAGATCAAGCAAAACAAAATAGTAATTATATGAAATTTAACAATTAACAGATGATATTTTTATGATTTTTATTTGAAACACTGTTAGTTCTTTACCTACACATTTTACTTTCGATTTAAGAAAATGCTCCCTTATAAGCTGTCTATAGTTTACAACAATTTGGTATAGTTTAGTGAACAAAGGTGGAGGCATTTGATTTTTCTACTTGATTCTTCCAAAATTTGGAAACTATTCACGTGTATTCTTAGTTTTAAGGACAGTATGATTATGTAAGTTCAATAAAATCCTATTCTCTCTTTACAGCAGGATCCAACTGGAAACACTGATTATAGTACAGAGGCTTTGACTGAATATCATATTTGAGGGTATGCACAGAAAGCCTGGTTTTAAGTCTTTCCAGCCTTGCAATCAGTAAATAAAAATAGTCACTCCTGGCAGGCCCAGGAACATTCAGGCTGTAAGTACAATCTAAGGTCTGCCCTGGTTTGGCATTATAGCCTCAAGAAGTTTTTAAATCTGATAACCTATGTGATCAATGCAGAGAGAAAAAGTTGTTTCTTAAGAAAAACTACCACACACCTGTTATTAGATTGTAGCTCTGAGCCTTGTTTTCCAGTTCTTGTTATCTACCTGTAGAATGGGCTAGATCCTGAATTCTCCTAATTTCCTCAAATGTTTGACTCTAATTCTCCAACTAAAACCAAAAACTGCTTCTCTCCTAAAGCCCTGTGGGATGAAACTAAATACATTGTAAAGAACAAGCCTCATGCCTGATGTATAAGCCACACATGACGTTCACCGAACTACCAAACTGCTTGATGCCGTCGCCAGACGTTCAAGCTGCAAACCGGGAGGAAAAGTTGATGTTTTCATGTTGTAAACAGTTTTTCTCTAGACATTGGAATAAGACTCCATATCATAAGGAAAGTCTAACTCCTCAACTCCTCTTAATGTCTTTTTTCACTTGACAGGATAATGATGAAATTGAAATTTCAGTCTGTAGCTTATGCTGGTTAACTTAACAAAATCTAACCTTTAAAAATCCGTTAGTATTCATTGGTTAAATAAGAAAATGCCTGTAGATTCTTATTGTGGTACCTGGATAAATTCCTATGGGAAAGCTGAGACCCAGTGGGAGGTAACTGAACCATGGGGGTGGGTCTTCCCTGTGCTGTTCTCATGATAGTAAGTCTCTAATGGTTTTATAAAGGGGAGTTCCCCTGCACACACTCCCTTGCCTGCTGCCATGACAGATCTAACTTTGCTCCCTCTTTATCTTCCACCAGGATTGTGAGGCCTCCCCAGCCACGTGGAACTGAGTCAATTAAACCTCTTTCCTTTATAAATTACACGGTCTCAGGTATGCATTTATTAGCAGTGTGAGAACAGACTAATACACTGACCTTTAAAGATACTGAACATCTTGTCACATGTTCATTGGACATTCATGTATCTTCTTTTGAGAAATGTCTACTCAGCTCTCTTGCCCCAGTTTTAATTGGCAAGAGTTTTAATTGGATTATTTATCATTGTACTTTGAGTTATAAGAGTTCTCTGATCCATTTTCAGCTATTTTTTTTTCAGGATATGAGCTAGGAGTCCAAATTCATTCCTTTGCATGTGGATGTCCAGTTGTCCCAGAACTATTTGTTGAAAACACTTTTCTTTCCCCCACTAAGATAAATCAGGTGACCATAAATTGAGGGTTTATTTCTGGACTCTAAATTCTATTTAGCCTGGAATTCTATTCCATGGATCTACACATCTATCTTGATGGCAGTACCACACTGTTCTGATTACTGTACCTTTGTAGGGAATTCTGAGTATTCCAAACAATTTTTCAAGATTGTTTCTGCTATTCTGGGTCCTTTCATTTTAATGAATTTTAGGATCAGCTTGTCAATTTCTGTATACAAGCCAGCTGGGATTTTGAAAAGGATTGTATTGAATCTACAGATCAATTTGGAAAATATTTCCTTCTTAACAATATTAAGTCTTCTGACCCATAAACATGAGATATCTTTCAATCTGTTTAGATCTTCTTTTCTTTCAACAATGTTTTGTATCTTTCAGTGTCTACATCTTGTACTTCTTTTGTTAAGTTTATTCCTAAGTATTTTATTCTTTTTTGGTGCTGTTATAAACGGACTTGTTTGCTTATTTTGGCTTTTTCATTGCTGGTATATAGAAATACAATTGATACCCTGCAACACTGCTGAACATGGTTATTTCTAAGGTTTTTGAAATGGATTCTGGCCAGGCACGGTGGTTCACACCTGTAATCCCAGCACTTTGGGAGACTGAAGGGGGCGGATCACCTGAGGTCAGGAGTTCAAGACCAGCCTGGCCAACATGGTGAAACCCCATTTCTACCAGAAATACAAAAATTAGCTGGTGAGCGCCTGTAATCCCAGCTACTTGGGAGGCTGAGGCAGAAGAATTGCTTGAACCCAGGAGGCGGAGGTTGCAGTGAACTGAGATTATGCCACTGTATTCCAGCCTGGACGACAAGAGCGAAACTCCTTCTCAAAAACAAACCAACCCAAAAACATCAAAAAAAGGATTCCATGGTTTTTTGTTTGGTAGAGACAGGGTCTCACTGTGTTGCCTAGGCTGGTCTTGAACCCCTAGGCTCAAGCAGTCCTCCCACCTCGGCCTCCCAAAGCACTGGGATTTAGGTATGAGCCATTGTGCCCTGCCATAGACTCTTTACATAAAAGATTAAGCCATCTTCAACAATGTTTAGAAATTGTTTTACACCTTTCTTTTGAATTGGATTTTTTTTTTTTTTTTTTTTTGCTAACTGCCCTGGCTAGAGCCTTCTATACACAAGAAACTCTAAGTGGCAAGAGCACCATCCTTGTTCTATTCCTGACTTTAGAGGACGGGTTCTATCTTCAACCATTAAGTGTGACGTAAGCCCTAGGTTTTTTGTAGAGGTTATTTATCAAGCTAAAGAAACTTCTTTCTGTTACTAGAATGTTGAGACAAGTTCACCAGACAGCTGGAGCTTGGAGCCTGAATCCGGGCCTGTGTGAGGCAGCTCCCCGAGGGGCAGAACTGTTGCCTTCTATGACAGCTAGTGGGTACGAAGGGATGAAAGGAGGGGCCACCACTCCTTGCTGCTCTGATCTGGCTCCTCTGACATTTTCCTTCAAATGGCTTCAGGACCAGGGACAAGATGGGCCTCTGTGAAACACAGGAAGCAGGCAACTGTGTCCACCTGCCTTTGGTGCTATTATAAATGGAATTATTTTGGCTTTTTCATTGCTGGTATATAGATACAACTGATATCCTCCAACATTGCTGAACATGGTTATTTCTAAGGTTTTTAAAATAGATTTTGGCCAGGTGTGGTGGCTCACGCCTGTAATCCCAGCGCTTTGGGAGTCTGAGGCGGGCGGATCACCTGAGGTCAGGAGTTCGAGACCAGCCTGGCCAACACCTCACCTCCCCAGAGTCTTGCCTCCTCTGTGCTGCACACTCAGGCAGGGTGAACCCAGCCTGCCATTCTCACCTGCGTCTGAAGTCCGACCGGTCTAGTGACCTCAGCTCCCTTCCTGCCAGTCCTCTTGCAAGAAGGGCAAAAATAAAACATCAAACAAAAACCAAATATATTCTGTATTACAGCCGTCATTAATAACTCCTATGTTATTCAAACAAACCGTATTTATTGAAAAAGCTGCCCCATTTCATTCTGGTGGCCCTGGAGGATGGCCCCTTAATCAGCTGAGATCACAAAGATCTTTAGTGGACGTTAAGGGAGCAGGGTCTGCAGTCAGGCACCCGGCTTCGAGACGTCAGTCCGGCCCTCTCCTGGCTGTGCAGCTGAGCACCTAAACCTCCACAGGGCTCGCTTTCCTATCTGTAAGCTGGAATCGTAGCTACTTTAGTAAGTCATAGCACAGATGAAACGAGACCAGGCTCTGCAATGCACTTGGTTCAGCAACTGGCAAAGTGTCATCTGCCCCCATGATAAGCACCCTCCTTACCCTCTGCAGAGATGCTTAGCAAGATAAATGGGGTTTCAGTGCAAAGATTCACAGTGTAACCAAAATTAAAAGCCATTCATGATTTTGGCCTGAATGGGAAGTTAGGAAGAACTCACAAAGCAAAGTTAAAAAAAGGAAAAAAGAAAAGCCATCAAGGAGAATAAAAACTGGTTGACATTTCATTTCATTTCTCTTTTAGTCTAGAAATTATTGACTTTTAGAAACAGGCTTCAGGCAATAGTTTTTAAAGAGCATCTAAACGGACCCAGAATTTGCTTTTTTTCCCTTTCTTGCTCTCTTTGACCAACAAAGAGGAATTTGCTTTTTTAATGTACATGCTTGTCAAGCAATTCTGGTTCAAATGATGAAATGAGTACATGCTCAGAATATTTAATTCAGAAATAGTAATATTTATTCTATTATGCCAAAAATTAAGCAGAACTCTGCACAGTGATGTCTAAAAATGAGTCTGAAAAATAATCACCTAATTCCAGTAAAGGGTTCTCACACTTTTCAGATTTTAACTCCAGGCCATGCGCAGTGGCTCACGCCTGTTATCCCAGCACTTTGGGAGGCCAAGGTGGGCAGATTGCTTGAGCCTAGGAATTTGAGACCAGCCAACATGGTGAAATCCCATCTCTACTGAAAATGCAAAAATTAGGCGGGTGTGATGGTGGGCGCCCGTAGTTCCAGCTACTTGGGAGGCTGAGGCAGGAGAATCGCTTGAACCCGAGAGATGTTGGTTGCAGTGAGCCGAGACCGCACCACTGCACTCCAGCCTGGGCGACAGAGCAAGAGTCTATCTCAAAAAATGGCAATAATAAATTTTAACTAGTTAAAAATACATAAAATTTACCATATTAACTGTTTTTAGGTGTACAGTAGCGTTGTTTCTTCATACTGATCTGCAACAGATCCCAGAACTTTTTTGTCTTGCAAAACTAAAACTCTGTACCCATCAAACAACTTCCCCACCTCGTCCCCCAGCCCTGGTAACTACCATTTGTTTTCTGTTTCTATAAATTTGACTTTAGGTAATCTCACAGAAGTGGAATAAGACAGGACTTGCCCTTTTGCAGCTGGCTTACTTCACTTAGTACGGTATCAAGGTTCACCCACGTTGTAGCCTGGGTCAGAATCTCATTCCTAAGGCTCAGTAGTAATCCATCTCATGGGTACACCACCTTGCTTGTCCATTCGTCTGCTGATGGGACACTGTGTTGTTTCTGCCTCTTGGCTACTGTGACAGCGCATCTGTGAATGTGGGTGTGCAAGTGGCTCTTTAGACCCTGCTTTCAATTCTTTTGGATAAACACCTGCAAGTGGGATTGCTGAATCATACATAACTCTGAGGAAAACCTCCATGCTGGCTTTCATTACAGCCATCCTAATGAGTATGGCGTGACTATCTCACTGTGACTTTGATTTGCTTTTCTCTAATGATCAGTGATTTTGAGCATCTTTTCACGTGTCTATTGGTCATTTGTAAGTACAGCTGTCCCTTAGGAACTGTGGGGGACTTGTTCCAGAACTTTCCATGGACCAAAATCTGAGGACGCTGGGAGTGTTTGCACGTAACCTATGCACATCCTCCCACACCCTTTAAACCCTTGCTAAGTTACTTATAATACCTAATACAACGTAAATGCTACGTAAATCACTGTTACACTGTGTTGTTCAGCGGACAATGAGAAGGAAGTCTGTACAAGTTCAGTATGGGTGCATTTTTTAAATAAAAGTATTTCCAATCCATGACTGGTTGAATCCAGGGATGCAAAACCCACGGCTAGAGTGCTGAGTGTACATCCTCTTTAGAGAGATGTCTGCTGACATCCCTTGCCCTCGCTCATTTGAAATGAGGTTGTTTCACTGACGTTGAGTGGTAGGAGCCGTCTATTATTCCAGATGCTAACCCTTGTCAGATACATGATTTGCAGGCATTTCCCTTGTCCTACACTCTGCACAGAAGACTGATGTCACCTTAGTTTTACTGTTGTTGCCCATGTGCCAAGTGTCATATCCAAGAAATCACTGCCAAATCCACTGTCAAAACCCTTTCTCCCATTTTCTTCTAGAAATTGTATAGCTCTATTTCTTTAGTCTTGAATCCACTGTGTTAATTTTCATGTAAGGTGACATATAAGGGTCTTCACAGCTCTTCTCGGGGGCCTATGAAATAGTTAAAGGGCCACAAGCACAGTCATGTATGTGCAGATGATGTTCACACAGACACTCAAGCCGGGAGATCTCGACTCCCCAAGGTCACATTTTGCTCCTGCGACTACTGTCCTTCCCTTTAACCTCCTCTCTGTTCTGGCCTCACTAGCACCAACCTTTGTCTGCTAATCGAATGACACAACTGAGTTTGGAGGAAACATACACCAGCAAGGAAGAGTGACAACAGAATCCTTCCAGGTTTTACCAAAACCACCTGAGACATGGATAAAACTAGGATTCCAGCCAGTGGGATTCCTCCTTTCCCCTGGGCCACTACATAAAGGTGACCGCACTACAATCCAATATCTCTTACCTGTGGCCCCATAGCCAGTAGGGTCTCACTGTCTTTTAAAAGGACAGTGGCACAACAGCTCACTGCAGCCTTGACCTCCTAGGCTCAATGGATCTTCCCACCTCAGCCTCCTGAGTAGCTGAGACTCCAGGCAGGTGCACAGCACCACTCTCAGCTAATTTTTTGTAAAGATGAGGTCTCATTATGTTGCCCAGGTTGGTCTTGAACTTCCGGGCTCAAGGGATCCACCTGCCTCAGCCCCTCAAAGTGCTTGGATTACAGGCATGAGCCACTGTGCCTGGCCCAAATCTGCAGTTCTAAACATGGAAAGTTTTGCATACTTCACTTGGCAGGAAAGCCTGACCGGAACTGGCAGGAGACTACTCGTGGTCTTTTTCATCCTGCTTATATTTTGCTGCAGAAATATCACTTTGATGAGGTGTTGCCCCAGGCCCCAAGAAGAACATACACATACCACTTTACTAAATCAGAAAAATCCAGAATTCTAAGACGCATGTTTCTAAGATTTTTGAAAAGAGGTTGTGGCTTACGCTATTTTTCCTGACTGTGGCTTTACTTTCTGCAGAATAGTGATGTTTCTTCCCGATAAATTTTCCACCTGCTGATGCTAATGTTTTCTCTCATGATACTTATAAGATAGATAAATTTCTTTTCTTTTTTTTTCTGTTTTTTAAGATAGCTGATTTTAACAAATGGTGGCACACCAGTTAAAGACGTGGTAAGTTTCATGTGCTGTGTAGCATCCCTAATTTGAAGATCACACGGCATCCACCCAGGTTAAAGTTATCATCTAGGGATGTCTACGTCCATCTAGGTCAGTCTGCCAATTCCACCGAGGTCTGTACTTCAAAATCGCTAAGTAACACATGGTTCTTCCATTTTGCGGAATTATTTTCTCAAACCAAAGTTCACATGCTGCTGGTAGGAACAGGTTCAGATAAGGAACGCTGATACATATCAACATCCTTCGAGACAAACCTGTTCACACAATGAATGTGGAGCCCAGGGCCCCCCCTACTTTCTCTCACAGACCCTGACATCACCCAGGGCTTGCGCTGTTGGTAGTGTTAAAACTTTAGGAAAATTAAATTTAACAGAGTTTAATTGAGCAAACGATGATTTGGGAATCCGGGAGCCCCTCACACCGGAACAGGCTGAGCGACTCCAGTGCCACTGCCTGGGCGAAGACTTACGGACAGGAGGGGAGACACACAGGAAGCAGAAGGGAGGCCCGGAGTCAGCAGGGTGGCTACAGCTCGCATCTGGCTTATTTCAGAGTTGAACAGCTGCCGCCTGTGACTGGTACAAGACTAGGTTACAGTCCATTCACACATCCAGTTAGACTACAGTTCACTACGTATGGAGAAACCTCTAGGCTAAACGAGTGTGCAAGGAGGCGGCTTCAGGCTACAGGAGAGTAGTGTGTCCTCACAGTGTGCATTAGGGCTTCCTGGGAATTCTTCATCGCCTTCTGGTCTTGTAAATATTGCCCACACCTTTACTTTTGTTACCTGGTTGCTCTGTTTTTATCGAATTATGAGAAATTGAAAAACTGTCACTGCTGGTGACATTTTCCCACAATCTCCACTTTAAAAAATTCCCATAAATGCTCGCTCCTGAGCGCGTTTTCCCTGGTAGTCACGGGGGCAGGGGCTGCAGAAAGCAGCAGAGACAGGCAAAAACCCGCAGCTGCAAAAAACGCACTCCTAACAGCAAGTAATGGCCAGAGCTAAAAGACACTGTGCCCATTCTGTGTCACTGTAATTACCTAACTTAAATGGCTCCGAGCAAAGAGAATTTTTATCTGAGAAACGCGAGGCCTTTTAATCATGAGGCCGAGACAGACATTCAAATGAGGTCACGCCCGACTCCGCCTTGACCTACATGTTCCTCTCCTGCTACTGGTGGCAACACCGCCACAAGCAGCCTCAGATCAACGTAATAACGCCACCCTGGACACTGCACCCACGCGCTACAGCTGAGCAACGTAGTCAGTCACCAGTCAACGTTATTTCTGTAAGCCAGAGATAATTCCTCAAACAAGTTCCTACTACTGCACTCCCCGGCCCCCTTTTCTGCCTTTAAAATCCACTCCGAACTGATCGGAGGGTACATTCAGGGCGCCCTCAATCTGTGCTCCCAGCCTGCAGTCCTCCAGCGTGGCCCAAGAAAGTCCGAGTTTCCAAAACGTTTACTAACGTGAGAAAAGCCACCATACGGAAGTGGGAGGAAAAGGCACACAGGGTAACCTCAAGCGCACATTATCATTGATCGACGTCAAGACAAAGATACCCGCTCAAAAAGGAGCCCTGGCACGTATCAGGCTGAAAACCACAGCCCAGAGCGGCCTGGCGCCGCCCCCAGGACCCGGGACCAGCCGCCGCGCCCGGCCGCGTGTTCGAGACTCTGCCGTCCAGGCTGGGCTCCAGCCACGGGCCAGGGTGATCCGCCGGCCTCAGCCTCCCGCAGCCTGGGCCTCCAGGCCCGGCCGCCCGCCGGCTCGTTATTTCACGTAGGTTCCCGACACACGTGGGAAGTGCCTTTTCTTGCCGCTGATTCTCATCAGGCTTCGCCGGTGCCCGCTCTCCCGCTGCGGGCGCTCTCATTTTCCGAACCCACCAGGCGCTTCCGGGCGCCCGGTCCCACGCGGGTCCACCGCCTGCGCGGGCCGAAAGCGGCGCCCCTGCCCCTGCGCTTCCGCGTCGAAGGGGAGGTCGGAGGAAGAGAAGACCGCAGCCCATTAGCTCCCGCGGCGTTGGGTCCGGGCGGGACACGCGGCAGAGACACCCGAACACCGACCGCCTCGGGTCTCTGGGACCGTGGCGCGCACGACATGCTGGGACCCGTAGTCTCGCGAAGTTGGGACTCGCAGTGCGCGACGGGAGTAGAGGAGAACGGCTCGCGGTGCATGCCGGAACTCGTAGTCTCAGGAGGCGGGGTCTCGACGCGAGACCGGGTAATGGGATGCACGCCCGCGTTGAACGCTGGGACTCGTAGTCCCGCCATGCCCTACCCGCGGTGCACGCCGGGATACGTAGTTCCGGGCTCGGCGGGATCCTCACTAGGACGGGGACAGTGGTCTGCGTTGCCTGCCGCTGCTCCACGGCTCTGGCGCTCCGAGGATGGGTAGGGCGCAGGAAAGCAGTTAACCGCAGCCGGCGCGCAGGCTTAGTCCCAGGACAGAGCCGTCTCCGACCCCGCGCGGCGCTCGTGTTTGCACGCGCACGTACGCCCGCACGCACGCGGCGCCTCGCCGTGACGTCACGCGCCCTCCCGGAAGTCGGCGCGGGCCGAGCGGCGGGTGGAAGCCGGTGCCGAGAGGAACTGCAGTGTCGCCGCCAGGGTCGGGCCGCCGCGGTGGGCGCCGCGGTCTGAGCGCCGCGCAGGCCCCGTAGCGACCGCCCGTCCGCCCTCTGTTCACGATGGAGGCGCCGTCCGCGGGCCGTGTTCCCGCCGAGGGTGCCCCGACGGCGGCTGTGGCCGAGGTGCGCTGTCCGGGGCCCGCGCCGCTGCGCCTGCTGGAGTGGAGGGTGGCGGCGGGCGCGGCCGTGCGCATCGGCTCGGTACTGGCCGTGTTCGAGGCCGCTGCCGCCGCGCAGCCCGCCGGCGCCCCCCAGTCCCGGGCTGTCTCCGGGGGCTGCGTGCGCCCGGCGCGGGCGGAGCGCAGGCTGAGGTCGGAGCGCGCGGGCGTGGTGCGGGAGCTGTGCGCGCAGCCCGGCCAGATGGTCGCCCCAGGGTAAGTGCGCCGGGCCGAGCGGGGCCGAGGGCGGGCGGGCCGTGGTTCGTTACCCGGCTCTTTGGTGGGCAGGGGCGCCCCAGGGGACGGGGCGCTAAGGCGGGACGCAGGCACGACGCCTCTTCCCTAAACCGGGTAGTGACCACCTGTGGTTTTACCAGCGGGGAGCATTTTGAGAGAAAGGGGAGGGTCCCGCATAGCGACCCGAAGCTGCTGTTTGGGAAAACGCTGGTGTTTGTTTTTCTCCTCCTGCGGCGATCGTCCCCGCCCCCTCCTTTAGCTCCACCTTTGTGAGTTAGGAAAACTCCTGGGTGGCTGTGAGCACAGTCACCGGGCAGGCTCCAGACCTGTTATTGAAATATAAACTGTTGGGTGTGTGCACATCTTTAAGTTTTTGTAAACTTTGTGAAACGCAGTTGTAAAACCTGGTGCAGTTGTACTTTGTGGCGGAGGATCGGGCAGAAACCAGGTCTTGCAGCGAAGGCAGTGGCCCGTGGTTGACCACTGTGGGCACTGTCGCTGCTTCAAGGTGACAGGGTAGTACGTGGTCGTGTGACAGATTCCACAGCTGTGGGTACCTGTGCTCTGACCCCACACGGGGGTGTGCTTCTGTAACATGGAAGTGTCCAGCCGTGTTTGAGTCTACCTTTGTATTCTGGGATAGGCGGCACATGGGCACATGTGTACGCCTGGCTGTGGTGATTTTGATTGTGAGAACAGAAACTCCAGGGAGAGGTGGGCACTCCAGCCTGCGGTGGGCCAGGCGTGAGCTCCCTCTGGGAGTGGTGCCACTCCCGGGGATGCACCATTCACCTCACCTTCATCCGCAGTCCCTGGCCCTCCTTCCTGTGGCTTGCACTGACGCTGTTTTTGTTGAGGATCTGCTGTGCGCCTGCTTCTGCAGGAGTGAGGACGGGCACAGGACATCTGCCATCACAGCCCCAGAACGTCCTGGCTTCGCTTCGTTTGGAGACACAGCCTGGGACCTTGACGCTCGGCACAGGCTCCCACTTCTGTCCCCTCCATGCTGGTGGGTGGGGCTGGGAGGTTCAGAGCCGTCCTTCCCAGGTGATGCCTGCACAGCTTCCTCTCTAAGCTCTGGTCATACCTCCGAGGATAGTGGAGGCAGACCTCAATGCTGGTGCATTCCCTGCACACAAACCCCAGGATGGAAGAGCCTTCTGATGTTACATTTGTTCTCTAATTGTGCGGAAAGGGCCACTTTGACCTAGACAGGTGGGTAAATTGGTTATGTGACCGTGACCAATTAGTATTGAAACTCCATGTTCAATCAGCCTAGTGAATAAAATGAACCAGTATATCAGCCAGCGAAATAATTAGTTAATGACAGGTTCCCAGGAGTTAGTAGTGTTTATGGGGAGGTGCTGTTTGAGATCTTGGGGCACCTCACAGCACTGATTTGTCACAGGGCCCTTTGAGAAACTGATGTGATATCATTTCTCCTCAGATGGAGCATCTTTGTGGCGCCAGGTGTTCCTCTAATTCCAGGAGGCTCATCTCTCTGCCACGGTCGATGGATGGCAGGTGAATCCCTGCCTTAAGAAAGCCACAGACGGTGTTACCTGGAATTCAAGGTGCCTCCTTCCCCATTTCTGTGTACTCCTGTGAGTTTGTGTACAGGGCTTTTGTGAGCATTCTGGGGAGTGTGGTAGTGTGATGTCAGCATTTCTGGAGGTGTTCCTGCCCGTGCACTGGGCATGGCTGCCATAGATCCAGGAAGGAGCAGCCGGCAAAGGCATTAGTCTAAAGCTCTGTGTGTGTGTGCCCTGGGAGTTCTGGTCGTCTGTTTGGAATCAGGTTCCTGCCTCGAGGTTGCGTTAGGTAGCCGAATTCTTCGGGAGGTGCATTTGCAGCAGGAGTCCGTGCTGCTCACGGCTCCGTGCGGTTGTGTGCGGTCCAGATGAAGCTGCCCGAGCTCTGGGGCTGCTGTCTGGAGATGTGTTGGCCTCTCCAAAATGCCTGCTGCACCTTTGTGGAACACAGTTGAAAATTACTAGATTAAGTCACTTGCTGACAGAGTTTGTGGAAAGGGTGGGTTACAAGTGCGTTTCTCTGGCGGCCCCCTGTGATAGCGCCCTGCAGTGTAGACTCGTGGTGACATCTCTCCATGGAGAGCTGCAGGTGGAAATCTCTGCAGCTTTTGCTTAAAGCCCAACAGTGATGGATTTCTCCAGTTTGTGAGTTCCAGCTCAGTAGCTCTTTATACAGTTTACAGCGGACCTTCGAACAACATGGTTTGTGGTTTGAGGGTCACCTTTATGTAGATGTTTTTCAGCAAACGGTCTGCTCTCTGCATCCGTGGGTTCTACGTCGACACTCTTTGCTGGGTGTGGAGCGCAGCCTGTTTATACAGACGGCTGACTTTCTGGATTCGTGGGTTCTCAGGGCTGACGCAGGACCTGAGTATCTCTGGAGTTTGGTGTCTGAAGGAGTCCTGAACCAATCCACACGGATACTGAGGGGCGACTGATTATATGTGGAAGTCTCCGAAACAGATTGTGCAGCTTCGTGATGAAGTGGAGAATATTGGATGTGATTTCATCCTAATGTGGGAAGGTGCTGGCCGTGAGTTTAGTCCTTGTTTCTGTGACCCTTCTGGGATATTGGTTGGTGAAGAGCCATGTCCCTTCCTCCAGCGAGCCTGAGTCACATCACTTTCACCTAAAAGGTTTTTCCTGTGTTTTTCTTTTTTTCTCTGCTTGCTGGTGTGGCTATTTCCAGCAGCAGCTTCACAGTTCTTGGAGGCTGGAAGGTGAGGACGTCAGGGAAGAGGAACTGTCCAGAAACCCGTGCTCTGCTCACCAGCCCGGGTGTTTGACTTTAACTAAGCAAGTTCCCAGGATTGCACATGGGCTGCTTTAGAATTGACTTATCTTGACCAGTTCCAAAAGTTTTCTTGAAGTTACAGGTTTCTGAGATACTTATGTGGGAGAACAAGCATTTGATTGAAGTTTGCTTTCAATTAAGTTTGGAGACTGATGATTTTGAGTTGATCCTTAGAGCACCCCTTTCAGGTGATGTAATGACACACCCTTGGACTGACAAGCATGGGCAGAATCCACAACTGCTTTTGAGGAAGCTCCAACCCTGGCTTCAGCTCATCCACGTGTGAGGGCAGGGGAGGTGCAGAATCTGCTCCTGGGCCTATCCCAAAGAAAAGAGTCTCCCCCTTTTTACATGGACCTCCGATGGCCAATGGAACCCCGTGCCTCTTGGTTAGAGAGAGCAGGTCCTGCCCAGCTGATGGATCAGAAACTCAGGTGTCAGAAACAGGGTTTCAGGGTGGCTGCCTGAGGAATATGTGGGCAACCTTACCAGCCAAGAGCAGACACAGGAATTCTGGCTTGATGTGGCGCCTATGGGGAGGCCACACAGTTTCGGTCCCTCTAGGGATCACCGGGCCTCAGCGTGCCCTGCTGGCTGTGTGGTGAGGCCTTTGGAGAAAGTCTCGGGACAGGCTGCCGCAGATTTCCCAGGGGTGGTGTTGAGGACATCGCTGACAGGTGTGGGATTCGCGGCACGGATGGTGGTGTCTCTCTTGAGGCTTGGCTGCTGTGTTTGCCCTGCGGGCGTTGCGGGTTGGCTTCTGGTCCACATGGCTTTGGGACTGGGAGTGCCTACCCATTATTATTCCTTCATCTTGATCTTTTCGCAGGGCTCATAAAAATACTTAATTTTCAGGAACAATGGGAAGTATCTTTGAAAAAATATCGTTAAATCTGTTAAACTGGCACTTTCTGAGAGCAGACAGTGGCAGCAGCCTGAGTCTGCATGTGGGGCTGAGCTTGGGCATCTGCACATGTGCCGTCGCCTTAGTGAAGGTGGCTCTTGACCCCACTGGCCACTGGTTCTTAGTGGTAACTGTTTAGCTGAGACTGTTTCAGAAACTGAGAGGTGTGGGCGTGGCTGGTATACATGCAGCCAGTGCGCTCACAGGGCCGAGGAGCACAGTGCGTGCTGAACCTGAGTGTGGATTACAATGTCAGTCTAAGTGGATTCTTCGTAGCACGGAACTGTAACAAAAGAGGAATCCCACGTGCGTGTGTGTGTGAGGCTTGTGTAGTTTGGTGTTGACTATTGAGGCAGAGCGCTGCGGAGAGAGGTAATGGAGCCTGTGGCTCCATGAAACCTTCCTGGAGAAATGGCAGATGTGAGTGAATCTGAAAAGCACCCGCACTGTCCGGGCAAGGTATGATTGTGTCCTTGTCACCTGCATTGTCGTGATCTGCAGTGTTCATCCTAACCACGTGAGTGGTTATTTTTAGACGAGGACCCATTCTGGGAGCGGGAGCTTAAAAATACTGCATTTGGTATAGTTGCAATGATCACTAGATTGTCATTTTGATCTTTATTAAGATTGTATGTTTTTACAGGGCTTCATCCTGTCTGGCAGAAGTAAGAACTTCCTTACTCTGTAGGAAAGAAACAGATTCTAAGAAGTTTGGACCTGTCCTGCCCCTTAAGGCCTGTGAGGGTCCTGGTGAGGAGGAAGGTGCAGACACCTCGGGGTGAGCTCAGGACCCTGGGAGAGCCTCAGTCCTTGCTTCTCCCTGTGCCGCTCTCTGCAAACCAGGTTTCATCCCTGGAGATTCCCAGTTCTGGGGAGTAGCTAGAACAATAGTGTTTATCTGTTTTTATAATACTTACGTGGAGTAGAATTATTTTAATAGAAAATATTTTGACAAGTCACTATCCTTCAGAAACTAAGTCTTTTTTCCCCCTCAAAGCTCTCTGCTTTGTTTTCTTCCTGGCTACTCCGAGGGGGATATTTAAGTCTCCAAAGAAAGGGGAAAGTACCTAAAATAGTCAGGGAGCTCTGGTGACCAGTAAGAGCTAACAAGTGGAGGCTGTGTGTGAGGGCTGATGGTGTCTCACCTGGCCCGTGCCTTTATAGCCGTCCATGGGAAGAACCTCCGCGTCAGCCGGCGCAGGGTGAGAGAGTGCCACAGAAAAGCAGGAAAGCAATTGCCGAGTAAAGTGAAGATCATTCCAACAATAATAGTATTGCTATCTTTATTGCTTTGCAGATTTTAGAATAAAAATCTTTGGGAAATAGTAATAAAGTTAGAATAGACTACAAAGATTAGTCCCCACTTCATTGATCTGTACTTAGGGGGTAGAAACTTCTGAAATTCTCAATGTGGCTCTGTCAGTGCACGGACGTCGTCAGCTCTGGAAATAAGGAAACGTCGTTTTCATACAGGTACCGAGAATCTTGACGAACTGGCAATTCTTTTAGTGAATAATTTTATTCTTCCCTGCTGACATCTGCACTGTTTAAAGGATACTTTTTTTTTCGTCCTGAGTGAAGGATGACACTTTGAAGAAGATCTTTGTGTCTGACATTTGGGAGGTTGTCACTCTGTCAACCATTAAACTTGGGCGAGTTGCCCTTCAGACATTCTGCTCTGTTTCCCCACTTTTCACCTGACAGAAAACCACTGGACCTCGTTACTTCCTTGGCTTCGTGGCTTGGTGTACACATGTGGTTTACCTTTGTCGTGGATTTTTAGGCATCTCTGACCTGATCCTTTAGGTAAAGGTCTTTGAAGCGTGTCTGCCTGGAAATCATTTGCAGGCTGCAGATGTTTTGAGTACAGTGTCAGATTTACCTCCAGGTTCCTATGTTCCTGGCTTCTTTAGCGTTAGCGTTAAAGTGGTTACATGCAGTCATCTAGTATCTGAGTACAGAGGAATGGATGAATTCTCAGTTTTATGTGTATTTTAAAAGTGCACAAATACATTAAAACTAAAAACAAGTCATGCAAATTACTTGTCTCAGAAAAAGTGGTTTTTATATTTCAGGGAGAAGGAGACCGTAGAGAACGGAACCAGTTTCAAAGGATTCGGGTGATATTTTTTAAAGGATAAATGTACATTTTAAAGATTACGAAGAGACGGTCTTGATCGATTTTTAAATACCATATGTTTAACATCATATATGTACAGAATTCCTTACAACTTTAAGAGGAAGTAGAGCTACAGTGTAACTTGATGTTTGTGTTACTTTTGAAGTGGACTTTAAAGGGCCCCGTTGCTGCCCTGCAGTGCTTTAGAGGTTGGCTAATGCTGGAGTCGTGCTATTTCCACGCACTTTTGTGCCGACCGGAATCTGGCGGGAGTGGTGGAGTCAGTCACTGAGTTGGTGCGCACCAGCCCTTTGGTTTTGTCAGCCACTGGCGGGCACATGCTGTGACAATTGGCTTTTTGTCTTGAGCATACCGCCCGGGTGCTTAGAGTGTTTTCAGGCTGGAAGCATTTGACACCGTGGCTCTCTGGGGTCTGTTGAGGTTCTGAGGCAGGGACCTTCCTTGCACGTCTGTCTACCCAGCAGAGAGGGCGGTGGGGTCTGAATGGTGTGGTGCACCTGGCACCACATGACCGAGACGTGGCTGGTCCTAGCCCACAGTGGCTGTGCCCGCCCGCGGCCCGCTACGGCTCTGTGTGGATGTCTGCGCTGTTGGGAATTGGGCTGGCCTGCCCTGTTCTAGCTTCCTCTTCACATTCCCCAGACTGTGCTTCACAGCCGCAGCTTCAGTGACTGCTCAGAGCCCTGCCTGCGCAGGTTCTCCAGGATAGCTGCGTCTGGGCACTGGGGACGGAGCCAGGTGCAGAGCGTGAGCCACGGCCGACAGCTGCACTGCTGTGGGCACAGCGCTGAACTCCAGCTGGGGCCTGGAGCTGGAGCACGCAGTCCCGTGGAGCACCTACCACCCTGTGGCTACACAGAAGACGAAGCAACAGCACCTGTTCTTTCCAGCCCCTTTTTCTGTTTTGAGATGGTTTCACTCTTGTTGCCCAGACTGGAGTGCAGTGGCACGATCTCAGCTCACTGCAACCTCCGCCTCTTGGGTTCAAGCAATTCTCCTGACTTAGTCTCCCTAGTAGCTGGGGCTACAGGCACACACCAAGACGCCTGGCTAATTTGTGTATTTTTAGTGGAGACGAGTTTTCACCATGTTGGCCAGGCTGGTCTTGAACTCCTGACCTCAGGCAATGCACCTGCCTCAGCCTCCCAAAGTGCTGGGATTACAGGTGTGAGCCGCCGCGCCCAGCCACGCAGGCTCTTTTGGGACATAATTTTTGACTTCAAAGTAGCAAGAACAGCGCACAGAATTCTCACATCAGCTTCGCAGCAGGTTCCACGAATGTTAATGCTTTGCCGCGTTTGCTTATGTTTCTCTGCGCACACACACGTTTCCCTGGGGTTGGAGAGTTAGCTGCAGGTGTGATGTCACTTTACCCTCCTTCGGTTTCCTAAAAACAAAGACGTTCTCTTACATAACTGCTGTACAGTTACCAAGATCAGAAGCGAACATCCATGCAGTGCTGTTTTCTGCTCTACAAATTTCCCCGTGGTCCTGATAAAGTCCTCTGTCACAAAGGCAAACCCTGGAGCCCACATTGCGTCGGTGGTTGGACTGTCACAAGTCAGCTCCTCTGTCTTTCTTCTGGCATCGTAGAACGTCCCTCAGTTAGACTGCAGTTGTGTGCACTCGGTGAGGCTGTCCAGGGCAGCGCGTGGTGAAGGTGGTGTCTGCCAGATTTCTGTTGAAAAAGGTTTTACTTTTCCTGTTGTAATTGGGTATCTGTAAGAGATGCTTTGTCACTACGTAGGTACCTTACACTCTCACCACGCTGACCCACCATTTTGGGTAACTCTGATTCCTGCTGGAACCTTCATTTCTAGGATGATTGTCCCGTGGTGACGTCCTTGATTCCAGCATTTCTTCTCCGTTTTCTGGTTGGCTTTCTACTATAAGAACAAATAAGGCCGGGTTCCTGGCTCATCACTCTTGTGATCGAGCACTTTGGAGGCCAAGGTGAAGGGATCACTGGAGGTCAGGAGTTTGAGACCAGCCTGGCCAACATCATGAAACCCGTCTGTACTAAAAATAGAAAAATAGTCAGGCGTGGTGGTGTGTGCTGTAGCCCCAGCTACTCAGGAGGCTGAGGAAGGAGAATCACTTGAATCAGGGAGGCAGAGGTTGGCAGTGAGCCGAGATCATACCACTACACTAAAGAGCAAATAATTAGCATGTCTGTTTAGCAGCTTAGGCTCATGGTTTCTTATTTTAGTGAACAGACTATAATGTGTTAGTTTTACTATTTGCCTGGACACCTCACTTATCCCAGCTGTGGCCGGCGGGATTCCCGTGGTGCTGGCTCCTGGCGGCTGAGTCCCGGTGCACTGCCGCTGTTGGTGCATAACAGATTCTAGGCTGCAGCTGTTCTGGCCACAGCCCTGGAATCAGCTGGTCTCTAACAAGTCTGCTTCCTCTTAGTGGAGAATGATGTTTAGAAACCCAAGATGTACGTGCAAAAAATACACTCTTCCTTCTGAATACATATTTTTTTTTGAGACAGTTTCACTCTCGTTACCCAGGCTGGAGTGCAATGGCGCGATCTTGGCTCACCGCAACCTCCGCCTCATGAGTTCAAGCAATTCTCCTGCCTCAGCCTCCTGAGTAGCTGGGATTACAGGCACGTGCCACCATGCCCAGCTAATTTCCTTCTGAATACGTTTTTATACTCAGAATATTGGAACTTAGAGAAGACCCTTGAGCCCTCCTGATCTGTAGAAGGAAGGGAAGGGTTGGACCCACCTGGACCAGATGCTCAGAGATGATGGCGTCTGTGGTTCAGACCCAGCCCGTAACCCTATCTGATGTGCCCACGCCTCGGACCTCCCCCAAGAGAGCCGAGAGCCCAGAACCCGTAGACTTTGGTACTTATAGTACTTGTGTATTTTGAAGAAAATAACTTGTTTAGAGATCACACGTCATGGCTTTCTCATGGATTTTCTTTAGGACAAACCAGAAAACATTTACTGGTGATTGATTTGACATTTTTGGGCTGAGCTCTTGGGTTGGGGTGTTTTTACATTTGCATCAGTATTAAAGAATCCACAGTGCGTTGCTCCCCTTTGTAAGGTGTGGAGATGTTTTTCTGCTTGGAGCATGGAGGCTGGAATGAGAACGCACAGTGCTGTTCACCCATTTTGTGTCAGTGTCTGCAAAGATGAAGCACAGAAATGTCTTGTATTAAGAAAAAGGTGTTGCTGTCTGCTCACTTTCTACATGTGCGTTTCCTGGCCTTTGCACACACAGATATTCTGGGCCAGGTGGCCTGGCTAGGGCATCCTGCAGGCTGTGGGATGCTGGGCAGCATCCCTGCCTCCAGGTGTGACATCGGGAGTGTCTCCAGCCTCTGCTTCCTGGGGTAGCAGAGCCTGCACTAGAATAAGACAGGCAGAACCTTTCGAGCCCAGTACAGAAGGTTACTGACTCTCTCATGTGATCCATATGCGAACGATTTTCTAGAGAAGGCCAGCGCTTGGTCCTCGTTGCTGAGGGCCTAGCAGCTGCTACCCTCACTGGGCATCAGGGCCTTGGCTCTGCCACCAGGACCTTGCATGTTCTTCATTTCCAGCCCTCACCTACTTCCTCATCATCTGTCAGGACCCAACTGTTACATCTTCTGTGATGCTGTTCTAGAAACTTCCTTCCTCCTCATGTGGAACGAGGCATCTGCTATAGTCACCGTTCCTGTGGGGACCTCAGTCCAGCAGTTGCTCTTGTCTGATGCCTGTTAGATTGTTGGTGACAGCAGGCAGTGCACGCCTGAGTCAGCCTGTGGCCGACTTTCTTCAGACCTCAGGCTGAGCTGAAGGCCCAAGGGAGGCTGATTGTGGGGACAGGGCCAGCTCACACTTGCTCTTAGACCTGTGCTGGGGAAGGGAACCTGTCCAGGTGGCACCTGGCCTTGCTACTGGCCCTTCCTTGGAGCAGGAGGCCCCCATCCTTTGTGACAGCCTAGTGTCACTCTGTGAGGTGTCACACAGGACTTGGGGTGGGGGACAGTGGGCAGCTCCCAGGCAGGACTCGGGTGGGGGACAGGGGACAGCTCCCAGGCAGGACAGGAGCAGCTCTTCAAAGACAGAGGCTGGTGGGCAGGGGAAGTGGAGGATTGGAAGAAACGTCTATGTGTCCAACCATGTAGACCAGGCTGAAGGTGGACAGGAGGGTGTGACTGTGTTTCCTCTGTGCAGGCAGCTGAGTCGGGTCAGGGCCTGGTTGCCTTGGTGAGGGCAAAGGCTGATTGAATGCCACCCAAAGACCCCGCGGTTTCTGTACAAATTGACTAGCTGGTTCTGCAGTTTATATGGAAACCCTGGGAACCTAGAATAGAAATTTTGAAAGTGAACAAAGAGAACGTTTACCTGATGTCAAGACCTGTTACAAAACTACAGTAGCCACGGTAGTGCGATGTTGGTGTAAAGACAGATGTGCGCCATCAGCATGAGAAACAGAAGAGTCCAGGCTCTAAACATGTTGTCAGTTACCCACAGCGGTGCCCGGGAGCTGAAGAGGAGGGCTGGCCTTCGAACAGCGGTGCTGAGTACAAATGCACCGTCGTGCCTCTGGGGTGGGCAGGATGACCCCTCCCCACTGTGCTGAGGGGAGATGTGACGGTGGAGAAGGGAACCAGAGACAGCACTCTCAAATACCTTACCCACTGTCTTCGTCAGCTTTGAGGTGGCAGGAGGGGCTCGAGCTGAGGACCACAGTGGCCAGGAGAGGTTGGAAGAGACAGGGACACAGGTTCTCTCGGGAGGCTGCAGGAGGGCCAGCTCTGCTGCAGCTCGATTTCAGCCCAGCAAGACGCGATTCAGACTCCAGCCTCCAGAAGCAAGAGACCGTGAGTGTCCAGCATTGTGCGCCGTTGCATGAGGCGTGCCACAGCAGCACCAGCATGCCTTAAGGGTCCACATGCAAGTAAGCGTGCCTCAGCCTGTGTCGTACCCACGTTAAAATAACTCCGAAGTGGATCACACACCTGAGCGTAAGGTAAATTCATACAGCTCCTAGAAAAGAATCTCAGTGACTTTGGATAAGACAAAGATTTCTTAATAACAATACAAAGTAGAGTGATGAATTGCACTTGAACAGCGTTAAAAGCTGCTGCTCTTTAAAATACACTTCAGAAGTGAAAGGTAGACGCCGCACTGGAGAAACCCTTTGCAGAACACACACTCTGCAGGCATTTGGCAGCTGTTCTGTTCAGGCGGAGCCCTGTGGAGCTTCCTGGGCACCTCGGTGGGTCATTGGTCAGTCATGACTTTGAGTCTTTCTGGATTTCTCTGTTCCATGAGTTTATGAAGTATGCCTGATAAGTTCTGAAGTCAGGTGGTAAAAGTTCTCTTTTAGTTTTCAAAATTGAGATTCTAGGTTTCCTGAATTTTCATATAAATTTCAGAACCAACTTGTCAATTTCTAACCAAAAAACACCTGTTTATTGGTTAAGCTAGAGACACCGCAGATCTTTCTTCATGCTAACGTGTTTAAGGGAGATTGGCAGAATCATCCTAGTTCATTTTTGAGGATTCCTGAAAAAATATTTCCCAAGCCCTAAGTTTTAGTTTAAAAATGAGCAAAGCGAATAAATACAAACTGCCTGTTTGCTGTGCATACAGAGGAGAGGCCCTCCCCGCCCTGTGTGTCCTCCTCACGTGATACTTGATCACAAAACCTTGCCCAATGAGCTGGTTTACCCTGTGTCTCTTGACACCTGCGGCAGCATTGCGAGGGGCACACGCTTGTTGAGCCAGAAGTCCTCTGTCAGGTACAGAGACCCATGAATCTTCAGAACTGAGCTGTACCTGCAGCCTTGGGGCAGGAGCCTCGGGTGCTGTCACGGGTGGGCCTTTTCCTCTCTTCCCGTTGCATGGGTGGAATAAGGAGCCTGCAGCGTGCTGGTGTGCTGCGTCCAGCAGGAGCTATGCAGGGTCTCCTTGCAGAAGGCTGATTGCAAAGTGATGTCTGCTGGAGACTGGGGAAGCCTGTTTGAGGGGCCGCGGCTCCCAAGTGGGGTTGCTGCTGGGACTGGGGCAGAAATGCCTAGGGAAAGGATGTGGGGCCATTGGGAGGACTGGGTTTGGGTGCTGGTGGTGGGGCCGCAGAGCCCTGTGGGTGGGTGGAAACAGCTCAGCCGGGAGTGCATGAGTGCCAGGTACTCATGGAGTACCAGGTACTCATGGAGGGAGCCTGGATGTGAAGGCCCCGAGTGCAGCTGTGATGGCAGTGGGGACGCAGACTCCTGGGTGGGGATGGCCCCCGCGGCCTCAGCAAGCAGGGAGCAGGTGTCCCTGAGTCCTATGAAGCCTGGCGGTGTCTCTGACCAGGTGTGGTGGCCGGGAGGGAGGATCATTTTGGAATATCTGTATATATACGTGACGAGGTATCTTGGGGATGGGACCCAAGTCTAAACGCAGAATTCATTTATGTTGAATGTCACTGTGTAAACACAGCTTGAAGGTAATTTTACATGGCACTTGTGATGGTTTCAGGTGTGAAACGCAGTTCTGAGTTGAGTGGAATCTCCCCCGTGGCGTTGTCTCCCTGCCCAGAAGGTTTCGGATTTAGGATATTTGGATTGGGAAAGCTCAACCTGAATGTAAAAATTTAGATTCTTTTTTTAAATATAATTTAAAATTTCCCTGGCACTTTCCCTGGGCTCTGCGGCCCCACCGCCAGCACCCAAACCCAGTCCTCCCAATGGCCTCACATTTAGATTCTTAACAACCGGTAAGAAGTGGTTATTTTTAAAAAATATTTCTGAGAATTGAGGATTTACAGAATAGAGTTCTCAATAAAGTTCTCTTTGTAAATTTTTAAATGACCCTTTCTGAGTTTACTGCTGGGGTGCTAGTGGGAGGCCCTGTGTGAGCTTGTGGGGGCCAGGGAGTCTCGTGGCTCCTGTGGTTGCTGAGCGCACAGGACGCATGGGGGCAGGGCCACCTTGTCCCGATCACTGCACAGGGTCAGGATTAGGGTTCCAGGCCCAGAACCCAGAACAGATTCTGGGGGAGCAACTCAGATTCTATCTGGTCGCTGTCAGCCCACTCCATCCCAAGGGTGCACTGTGTCTCCTCAGCCCCGTTCCTCCTCCAGGATGATCTGCACACGCCCATCCTGTTCCCTCCCCGGGAAGAGCTCCCTTCCGCTCCCCTCCAGGATGCAGGCTACAGACGCCACCCCTGCCCCTCCGAGTTTCCCTGCACAGCCCGCTGAGGCACAGTGGTTGTGGAGGATGGGGCTCTGCCTTGTTCCCGCCTGCGGCCTGACCCTCGTGCCCCCTCGCCCTCTCCATGACATGGCTGGGGTATTGTGCATACTCGGGGCCTGGTGTCCCAGTGGGCCATGGGCCTGGAAAGGTCCTGTTGACGGATGTAGCTTGCTGCGGGGGGTGGGGGCTGGGCAGCCTCTTGTCTGCAGGGTGGGGTTGTCAGAGCATCCCGGCCTGGAGCCGGGCATGGGGTCTGCGAGCACCTAGGGGCGGGCCGTGAGTGGTGGGCTGCCTCGTGTCCACGGGTTGGGGTGGGGGCATGGGGTCTGCGAGCACCTAGGGGTGGGTGCTGAGTACTGGGCGGCCTTGTATTGCAGGGCAGGGTAGTCAGCGGGGGACTGTGAGTACCTGGGGTGGGCTCTGAGTACTGGGCAGCCTCTGGTCTCGTAGCCTTCAGATTTCAGCACTTCTTCCAAGGCTTCTGATGACCAGTTTGGATAAATTAAAACAGTGTGTGTTTATATAAACTAGGAACATTACAGTAGTTTGTCAGCAAAATGTAGTTGCATCAGCTTCTTTCTTGATAGGAATGATATGTGGGAGGTGATTTATTATTTTTTGATATTCTGCCAAATTGTACCTTATTGTATTGAATTAACCGAGTTTTAGATTTTATGGAGTCTCTATCAGAAATGTCTAGGATCACTATAAATAGAGACAGCTTTCTGTTTTCCCTGAGTGTCTCGCTGGACCAGATAGCCTCAGGTTTCCAGTCATTCCGTGGGCAGCACAGGGTTGATGTGGTGTGATAGGGGTTGGTTTTTCATAAGCGAGACCTGTGGGTGGAAGGTTCTTTCATTTTATAGACAGAGATGCCCTCAAGAGTGATGTAACCTGCCTGAAAAGTTATGCAATAGTTAGTGTAGAACTGGGACAAAAACTTGGATTTTAAAATTCTCACTCGGGCTCCTCTGATGAACCAAGAGATTTAAAATGTTCTTCCCTTTGTGTTTTGCAGCGCGGTTCTGGTGAAATTAGAAGGGTGTAGCCACCCGGTTGTCATGAAAGGCTTGTGTGCTGAATGTGGCCAAGACCTCACCCAGTAAGTATCTAGAAGAGTGAGATCACTGCCTGCCGGCGCTCAAGGTGGTGGCCTCTGAGGGGTCCGAGAAGCAGTGCTGGGGACACAGTGAGGGCTGCTGGTTTCCCGGCGGCAGGTGCAGACACCTCCCTTGGGCCCCACCCGAGTCACGCTCAGTGGGTTTCTTTAGGAGGCAGTTCTTCCTGTTCTGTTGTGTAACTTCCTATTCTGTTCTGTCACTCCAGCCTCATGCTGTTCTCAGGTGTGGGGGGCAGGGGCTGGAGGGCTGAGACCTGTTTTCTCCTGACTGTGAGGATGCAGATGGCTGAGTGTCTGGAGCAGCCCCTCCCTCGGGCAGCCTGTGCTGGTCCTCCCTGAGGGCCCCCACCTCTAATGCCAAGTGGCTTCTCAGATTTATCACTTGCACAGTGGGAGGCGCAGCAGCTTCCTTTTCTGCATCTTCACGTTTGAGAGCCTCTTCCTGATTCTGTGTGACTTTGCAGTTTGTTTTCATGAAGAACTGGCTCTGTGTGTGCGTGAGTGGCCACAAGCTCAGTGTTTTCACCAGGTTTCCTGTCTGTCTTTAAACAGTGGAGAATGTTTCCACAGTTGCCAACAGAATCCCGTTCTGCTCTAAGATAGCAACGTGTGCCCGCTAAGACATCAGTTGGAATCCCGTCACTTAGAGCTCAGTGTGCCTCTGTGCACGGTGACTCGGCTGAAAACCCTGAACCTGTCCTTCACTCGCAGGTTGCAGAGTAAGAACGGGAAGCAGCAGGTGCCGCTGTCCACGGCCACCGTGTCCATGGTGCACAGCGTGCCGGAGTTGATGGTGAGCTCCGAGGTGAGCTGGGCGTCCGCGGCTGGCGTTCCGAGAAGGGCGGCTACAGAGAGCACAGACGTGTGGTTGTTGTCGTTACTGGAACAACCCCTCGTCACAGAGATGACTTACGGGGGTGCTGCCTTCCTGAAACAGACGGCCGCCCTTGGTCCTCCACAAACAAGTCTGCCCGCAAAAGCAACTCGGGACCCCTCGGCTGCGCAACCTGCATGTCGGACCTCCGGGTGCTGCTGCTGCAGCTCTGAACAGCCAGGCTCAGCCTGGGGTCCCTCGAGCCAAGTCCTGAGGAATGAGACAGCTGCTGGTGGAGCTCAGGAGGTGGCCACACCATCAAGGCGTGTGCCGGACGAGGCGGGAGGGCAAAGTGTATATCAGGGCAGATGCTGGCAAGGGGTTGTCGGTGGGGAGGGTGGTACTTTGTTGCCTTCCAGGAGCTGCTGCTGCTGGTGCTGGTGGGAAGCTGGCTTGGAATAGTGGGCGCACGCAGGGGCGGGTTGGGGGCTCCCAGGGGTGTTTGCCTTGTAGCTGACAGGAGAGCCCATGGGGGTTGTGGGGAGGAGAGAATGGGCAGGTGTTTGTGTTCCCAGTTGACAGTGAGATGGGTTTTTATCTTTGAGTCTACGCCTCATTTATGTATTTCAGGAGTTGCTGGGGGCACTGTTGGTCAGCGGCTCTGGGCATCTCCTGTGCTCAGGGTTGGACCTGTGCTTGAGGCAGACGCCATGTCCCCGACCTCGCTTCACCCTGTGGGTGAAAATGCTCTGGGAGCCGAGAAAAACTAGTTTGTGATCTTACAGACTTTCAGGGCTGCACAGTTTTGTAAATAGGTAAAACACTTTCCAGTGTTATGATTTTAGTAAATTCCTGCTTTTAAATGACGGACACCAATTTTAATCTTTTTATGGGAAAAACAAAATGCCAGATATGTGATTCTGGGTTTTCTGAATTACCAAACTTGAGACGAATGTAAATGTGTGTGCATAAACCAAAGCTGGCAAGTTTGGGGGTGAAGGGAGGAGAAAGTACCCCCATCTCCTCCGTGACAGGGTACCTGCTGGCCCCTTTGTGCGTTTCCTTTCAGGGATGGCCGTGGAGGAGGTTCTCCTTGAGCAGGATCGGGATTTTGTTTGTGAAGAGTGAGGGCCAGTTGCAGTGACAAGGGCAAGTGACGCGTCTGGAGCGTCGCATCCCGTGTGCTGCACCCTGTGCTGGGCTCCTGATGCCGGGCGGCCGGGCCCTTGTTAGGAGCTCTGCTCCGGGCCTGGCGTGTAGGGACACCCTTGGTACGTCATCACCAGGTCCCGGGTCTCTGCGAGACACAGGAATAGGCTGATTGGGGGGTTCTGAGCGCAGCGCCCTCACCAGTCTCTGCTGCCCAGCCTGGGCTGCCCGGAGTTTCCGTCCTCCCAGTCAGCTGACTTGGTTTCTTAATTTTGCAGCTCACTTTTATTGAGTGGTCAATAGCGTTGCATCCAACTTTTTTTTTTTTTGAGACGGAATCTCCCTCTATCGCCCAGGCTAGAGTACGGTGCCATGATCTTGTGTCACTGCAACCTCCACCTCCCGGTTCAAGTGATTCTTCTGCCTCAGCCTCCCGAGTAGCTGGGCTAAAGGCATGCGACACCATGCCTGGCTGATGTTTTTGGGTTTTTTTTGTTTGTTTTTTGTGTTTCTGTTTTTTAATTTTTAGTAGAGATGGGGTTTCACCATATTGGCCAGGCTGGTCTTGAACTCCTGACCTCGTGATCCACTGGCCTCAGCCTCCCAAAGTGCTGGGATTACAGGCGTGAGCCACTGCACCCGGGCTGAATTCAACTTTTACAGAAACAGCCAGTTTCTCTTCCCCTCCATTTTCATGGCTCATGTGTTTACGTGAATTATAAAATGATGGTCACAAGTGAGGCTGCCATGACCAGGTTGGTGACCCAGCCCTGGTGCTCGGCCTGTGCAGCGCAGGCCACGGGAAGTGCCAGGGTCCAGAGAGGAACATGTCGGTGTCATTATGTGTTTCTGATAAAATGGAGTTTTACGTTGGATGCAGACATGCTGACTTTGTCATTTCTTGTTTCTTTTTAATGGTAGCAAGCTGAACAGCTGGGACGAGAAGACCAGCAGCGACTGCACCGAAACCGGAAACTCGTGCTCATGGTGGATTTGGACCAGACGTTGATCCACACGACCGAGCAGCACTGCCAGCAGATGTCCAATAAAGTGAGTGGGGGCAGCACCCTGCGGGACAGTGTCCCAGCCCCAGACCTTGGACTCAGAACCGTGTGATCGCGTTAGCTCGATTCGTTCCCATAGGTTAGCCTGGATCTGGAAAGCACAGCTGCCAGTTCTGGGCGTGAGCCTTGTGTCTGTTGGGCGGTTGAGGAGCATCCGAGGCCCCAGGCAGAAATCCTGATGCCCGCGGTGTCTCCTGTGTGGTGGAGGCGGTGTCCCACTTCCTGCCCTTTGTATGAGGACCGGGTGGTGGGAGGTGGGAGGGGCGTCTGAGGGGGGCGGGTTCTTAGCCTGGGAGGGGTGTCTGAGAGGGGAGGGTTCCGAGCCTGGGAGGGGCGTCTGAGGGCGGAGCGTCTGAGTGGGGAGCGTTCTGAGCCTGGTAGGACGGGGTGGTGGACAGCATGAGGAGCGTCTGAGGTGGGGAGTGGGATGTTGAGGGCAGGTGGATGCCTGGGTTTGTTCTGGGGGGAACTCGGCTGGAGGAAAAGTCTGGGAGGTGGCCAGCGTGCATTTTCCAGGGTAATTATGGGGGAACCCTATTTAGTGCATACAAAACCCTTCCCGAGCTTTGCCCTCAGGATGAAGCCAGAGAACCTGAATTCTAGACCAAAGGCTTTGTAATGCCTGTGCCCAGAGGCTTTGTCAGCCTGGACGGTCGCCAACAGGGAGGCCCTCACCAACACTGAGTTATTTTTTTATGTTTGCTATTAGACAGGTAGTATGTGGACTCTGGCGTTTGGTTTGAGACTTCCGAGGCCCATCAGTTCTGACCTTGCCAGTTCCTGAGGGTTCCTGGGCATCTTGCAGGTCCGGAAGGCAGCTACCCGGTGGGCCGGAGGGTCACCACAGAGCCGGGCATCCTCCACAGCCAAATGCCAGGGCCTAGGACCAACAGCTGGGTCAGATTGATGCAGTCGCGCATAAGTCAGGCTTGTGACGAGCTTCATCTGGAAGAAGTTTGGTTGAGGTTGGCCTAGTCAGTTGGGTGGTCAGGGTGATCTGCGTGGAACCCTTAGGTGACATAAACTCCCGTGTCTTACACTGTTTGCAGAATGCAGGTAACTGAGTAACTGCACAGGAGTTTCCTTTAGGGCCCGAATTCAGGCCTTTACCCACAAAACAGTTGATGATTTTGGCTGTGTTCGTCATTTCTGTATATCATGGGATCTTAAACAGGAATATTTTCTTTTATGCAGTAGAAACTGACTGGATATTTTCAGATTGGTTCATCCATACCAACCACTCTACTCACTAAGGGTTTTTGGGTTTTTTTAATGCCTATTTTGTGACAAACTAGGTATTTTGAAGGATGTAAGGACTTTATGAAAATACATTTTGCGGCCGGGCGTGGTGGCTCAAGCCTGTAATCCCAGCACTTTGGGAGGCCGAGGCGGGTGGATCACGAGGTCAACAGATCGAGACCATCCTGGTCAGCATGGTGAAACCCCGTCTCTACTGAAAATTACAAAAGATAGCTGGGCACGGTGGCGCGTGCCTGTAATCCCAGCTACTTGGGAGGCTGAGGCAGGAGAATTGCCTGAACCCAGGAGGCGGAGGTTGCGGTGAGCCGAGATCGCCCCATTGCACTCCAGCCTGGGTAACAAGAGCGAAACTCCGTCGCAAAAAAAAAAAAAAAAAGAAAATACATTTTGCATGTATGTACCTTCGTAAATTGCTCTTGCTGTTCCTTGCTTTTGTTGTGCCTTTGAAGTTGGACGTTTAGTGAGTTTTATAAGCACATCTCATTTTATGCTTCACGGATACTGTGTTTTCCCAGAGAGGAGGTTTGGGGGAACCCTTTGTTGAGCACATCTACGGGCGCCATTTTCCAACGTCATGTGCCCACCAAGTGCTGTGTCACGTTTTAGAAATTCCCGTGGTACTTCAGGCTCCTCGTTCATGTCTGTTGCAGGGGTCGGTGGTCAGTGATCTTTGAAGTCACTGTTGTAATAGTTTTTTCATTAGTGTTCTCCCTGTCACGGGGATTTGTGATCAGTGATCTTCAAGGTCTCTGTTGTAATAGGTTTTTCATTAGTGTTCTCCCTGTCACGGGGATTTGTGATCAGTGATCTTCAAGGTCTCTGTTGTAATAGGTTTTTCAATAGTGTTCTCCCTGTCATGGGGATTTGTGATCAGTGATCTTCAAGGTCACTGTTGTAATTGTTTTGGGCTGCCATGAAGCACACCCACATAAGATGGCAAGCCTGATGGACAGCTGTGTTTTCTGCCTGCTCCACTAGCCACCCCTTCCTTGTCTGTCTGTTCCCGTGCCCACGCCTCCCTATTCCCTGAGGCATAGCAGTATAGGCCAAAGTAATAACTCTGCAGTGACCTCTAAGTCTTCAAGTGAAAAGAAGGCTCACTTGTCTCTCAGTTTCAATCAGAAGCTAGAAGTGATTATGCTTGGTGAGGAAGGCGCGCTGAAAGCCAGGATAGGCTGCAGGCTGGGCCTCTTGCACTAAACAGCCAAGGTGTGAATGCAAAGGAAACGTTCTTGAAGCAAACTGAAAATCCTTCAGTGAACACACACGATTAGACATGACATAGCCTTGTTGCTGAGGAGAGAGTTGCAGTGGTCTGAGTAGAAGATCAAACCAGCCACATTCCCTTAAGCCAAAGCCTTACCCAGAGCAAGGCCCTGACTCTCTTCTGTTCTCTGAAGGCTGAGAGAGGTGAGGAAGCTGCAGAAGAAAAGCTGGAAACCAGACAGGTTGGTTCATGAAATTTAGGGAAAGAAGCCGTCTCCATAACACAAAAGCTAAGGTGGAGCAGCAGGTGCTGATGGAGAAGCTGCAGCAAGTTCCAGGAGATCTAGCTGAGACCATCGATGAAGGAGGCCGCGCTAAACAGCAGGTGTTCAGTGTGGACAGAAGAATATGCTGCATAGGGCTTTCGCAGCTGGAGAGAAGTCAGTGCCTGGCCTCTTACTCTTTTTTTTTTTTTTTGAGACGGAGTTTCACTCTTGTTACCCAGGCTGGAGCGCAATGGCGCAATCTCGGCTCACCGCAACCTCCGCCTCCTGGGTTCAGGCAATTCTGCCTCAGTCTCCCGAGTAGCTGGGATTACAGGCACGCGCCACCATGCCCAGCTAATTTTTTGTATTTTTAGTAGAGACGGGATTTCACCATGTTGACCAGGATGGTCTCAATCTCTTGACCTTGTGATCCACCCACCTCGGCCTCCCAAAGTGCTGGGATTACAGGCGTGAGCCACCGCGCCCAGCCCGGCCTCTTACTCTTTAAGAAGCGCTGGGAAACACTGCAAAGGAGAAAGGACTGACAGAGTGCCTACATAAATTGGTTGTGAGTAACATATAAACAAGGAACCACAAACTGCAGAAGCCTGAAGAAGGCCTCTCCATGCCTCATGTTCCAGTGCAGGGTGACCTCGGCTCTGTTACCATAAACACTGTGCTCAAGGACGTGAAACCCCTTCGTAGCACTGTGACATAGCCAGACTTGTAGGCTCCTTGTAAGGCCTGTGTTCCATCAGCTGCACGGAGATAATAGGCTAAAGAGAACCACACGTTCTTATTTTGTAAAACTCCCAAACCACCACTGTTATCAATCCTTAGGATGATACACCAGTTCCGGCCACTGATTCACTCCACCGTCACTCTACCCCTACCCTATAGATCAAAGTGATTGTAATCAATAAGTAGTGTGGGTGATCAGAGGTCGGGACCTTCACTATTTCCTCCAGAGTAATAAGGTGATGGCTCCCTGGTCCCACTTTTTCTCTTCATCTGTCTTTCTCTCATTCCCTTGTCGCCACCGAACTCGGAGTACCCACGGGTGATGTAGGGCTGGCCCCCTGCATTCTGGTGCACCAACGTGTGGGTCTCATGGATTCCCTACAAAGAAGTATATCTCAGGCTCTAGCTGCCTTAGAGAGCAATTTCTCTGATGATTCTGGGGAAATCAAATAGAAAATCCTTCTGGAAAGGATTCACCATTGCAGGTGCCATCAGGAAATTCGTGATTCATAGGAGGAGGTCAGAATATCAGCATCAACCAGGAGTTTGGAAGATGTTGATTCCAACCTTCGTGGATGACTTTAGGAGGTTGAAGACCTCAGCAGCGGAAGGAGCTGCAGGTGGGTGGAAATGGCGAGGGAACTAGGAGTGGAGCCTGAGATGACGAATTGCTGCAACCTTAGGATGAAATGTGAACAGATGAGGAGTTGCTTCCTATGGATGAGCAGAGAAAGTAGTTTCTTGAAGTGGAATCCTCTCTGAAGAAGATGCTGGGAACGTGGTTGAAAGGACCACAGAGAATTTAGAATGTTACATAAACTAGTTGGTAAAGCAGTGGCAGAGTGAGAGAGAATTGCCCCTAGTTCTGAAGTTTCTGCTCTGGGTAAAATGCTGTCAAACAGCATTGCATGCTACAGAGAAGTCTTTTGTGAAAGGAGAGTCAATTGGTGGGACAGACTTCATTGTCATCGCATGTTATGGAATTATCACAGCCACCGCTGCCTTCAGCAACCACCCCTCTGATCAGTCAGCAGCTGTCAACATCAAGGTGAGACCCTGCACCAGCAAAAAGTCTTTGACTTGCTGAAGTTTCAGGTGGTCATTAGCATTTTTAAATAATAAATTATTTTATTTTTTTTAATTTTTGAGATGGAGACTTGCTCTGTCGCCCAGACTGGAGTGCAGTGGTGCCATCTCAGTACGCTGCAGCCTCCACTTCCCAGGTTCAAGTGATTCTTGTGCCTCAGCCTCCCGAGTAGCTGGGTACCACCACACCCAGCTAATTTTTGTATTTTTAGTAGAGACGGAGCTGTACCTTGTTGGCCAGGCTGGTCTTGAACTCCTCACCTCAAGTGATCCCCTTGCCTTGGCCTCCTAAAGTGCTGGGATTACAGGTGTGAGCTACTGCACCCAGCCATTTTTAATCATAAAAGTATTTTTAAATTAAGCTAGGTACATTGTTCTTTTAGACATAATGCTATTGCACATTTAATAAGCTACAGTAGAGTGTCAGCATGAATTACATTCACTGGGAAACCACAGAATTCATGTGACTCTCAGTATCTCTGAGGTAGACCTGTTGGAGGCAGTTGGAGTCTGGTTATCACGTAGCTGTTTGTCAGTGTGTGGCCTGGAAGGCAAAGATGTCCTGCTGTGGTGGGGAGGGTGGTCTAAGCATGAACAGCCCTCTGCTTCCCAGTACCTGGTAGTGTGCCTTACTAGACATCCGGAGGAGACCCTGGGCCGGGGCCTGGTCCTACTCCTGGCCCCTCTGAGAGCAGTTTCGGGGATCGGGGTGGGGCTGGCCACACCTCCCAAAGCCTGGACAGCTGCTGGACTTTTGACTCTTGAGTAGTGGGAAAGTTGTTCATAAAAGTTCTCCCTCCTGAATCTTTAACAGAATCACTTCTTCCTGAGGTAACTAACTTAGAGCTAGAAGAATTTAACTGGGCTCAAGTCACCTACCTTCTTCTAAAGCCATTGAGAGTAAACATTTCACTGAGGAAATTAGTGACAGGATTAAAAGGGTCGAAGTTGAACTTCCTGAGGAAAGGAGACTGACCTGCATGTTGATCACGTGAACAGGTTGGTATTGCCCATTTCATCCATCTACTAAGTATGATTTAGAATGTGCTGTATGTGTAAATGAAAGAAACGATCTGCACGTTACTTGTGCATTATGCCAGGTTACCTGGGAATGTTTGATTTCCGTTATTCGATAACTCAGGAAAACACTCTCAGTGCATGATGTGGACGTCTGTTCAGAGCGACCTGTGTGGCTTTGCTGTTTAACACGGGTCCGCATTTGAAGAAACAAAGGCAGAAATGGCATCAGTGGCTACCTTGTGATTATCATAGGTTGTTAGTGTTGGCGTGGTCATCAAGGGTGGTTATCCAAGGCGGTGGGTGGTTACGTGAGTAGTAAGTGTCCATGTCATCGGTGGTTATCGTGTAGTTATCATGGGTGTTGCTGTTGGCGTGGTTATCCTGGGTGGCCTGGTTATTGTGTAGCTATCACAGGGTGTTACCAGTGGTGTGGTTATCCTGCGTGGCCTGGTTATTGTGTAGCTATCACAGG
>CM052661.1:108479840-108514236 GCA_028533165.1 Leontopithecus rosalia
TACCACACTCATTGCAGGCATTCCCACACTTGCTCACTTGTACTGCATGCACTGTCACCAGCAGCTCCTTGCACCAGTTGGGGTCACATCCTTATTTGGAGGGGTGGGCATATGCGCGTCCTCTGTCGCGTGTGGAGGGGTGGGCATATGCGCGTCCTCTGTCCCGTGTGGAGGGGTGGGCATATGCGCGTCCTCTGTCCCGTGTGGAGGGGTGGGCATATGCGCGTCCTCTGTCCCGTGTGGAGGGGTGGGCATATGCGCGTCCTCTGTCCCGTGTGGAAGGGTGGGCACACATACGTTCTCTCCCATGTGGGGGGCGGGGTCTATCCCATGTGGAGGGGCGGGTACACACTCGCATGTCCTGTGTCCTTTGTGGAGGGGAGGGCACATGTGTGTCTTCAGGACGCCTGTCTCAGGCACGTGGATTTACGGGGCTCCTGGGGTCCTCAGCCTTTTCTCCTGACTGTCCCGTCATTCTTTCAGGGCATCTTTCACTTCCAGCTGGGCCGGGGCGAGCCCATGCTGCATACGCGCCTGCGTCCTCATTGCAAGGACTTCTTGGAGAAGATCGCCAAGCTGTACGAGCTGCATGTCTTCACCTTCGGCAGCCGGCTATATGCGCACACCATCGCAGGTCAGTCAGCCACAACCAGATTGAGCAGTGTGAACACCGGGTTTATTTCCTGTTTTCAGTGATGGTTTTTTAAAGGTGAGGAGAGAAAAGTGAAGAAGCTCTCCCGGGAGCTCAGTTTGAGTCTTAGGGTTGGCTGCTGTGCAGAGGGTAGTGAGGAGGGGAATTCTGCCCTCAGGGCTGGTTGAGGGTGGAGCTGCGGATCACTCCAGCTGGGTGCGGTACTGGGTAAGCAGGCCGCTTTCGAAGTCTGTGGGGACCACGTGGACACATTTTCTGTGGACACACTCTGACAAATACCTTTTTAATTGGTTCATGAGGACTTCGGGCCAAGCTGCTTCTGTGCCCTCACACTGGGTGCCTCACTGCACACAGGGTGACCATCTGTTACCTAGACGTGGGCACCCTTACGGGTTTAACGTTTGCTTCTGTCTCCGGGATGACGGTGTGAGCACTAGCCTGCACGGGAGGCAGCAAGGGGATGATGCCATGGGACGGGGACCGCCTGTCCCACGTGGATGTGGATGCCGAGTGGCAGCGTAGGCATAGCTCCTCCTTGCCGGCTCCAGAGGTTGTTAGATTGAGCATTTTAAAATTCGGAGGTCTTTCTAGATTGGTCTTAGTCATTTGTTGTTGGTGGGGAAATGAATTTTGAATCCTCCTTTAATATTTAGTGTCTTTGTAGGAAATTTTGATCATGACCTTTAATTCCTCTTGTAAAAAAAAATTGGCACATTCACCTGTAACATTTGGCTGTTGCTCTGTGGCTGCCTGAGGTAGATGATGGGAAGACAGGTAATAGTGCACCAGGTTGATACTGGTGACATCCTCAGGCCAGCAGAGAAATAACTGCTGTGATCTCATGGTTTTATACCCCTAAGTCCATATGTTAAAACCTAGTCTCCACGGCGAGGGTGTTAGGAGGGGCGTGGAGGTGGTGAGGTCACGAGGGCTCCATGCTCATTAATGGAATCAGGACCCTTACCCAGGCAGGCGGGGGGAGCCGTAGGAGGACATAGCAAGCCGGCACCCACTGACCTGCGGCCAAATCGCTGGCGTCCTAGGCAGGCTCCTGCGTCCAGAACTGTGAGGAGGGACGTGTGTTCCTGAGTCACCCACTCTACAGAGTTTCTTTAGAGCAGCTCCAGCTGACTAAGCCACCTACTGTGTGAAAACAGACCTTGAATCCTTCACATTCTCCAGGCCTAGATTGTGCCCAGTGCCTGTAACTCACACGAGCTGCGTGTGAAAGGAGACCCCCGAATCCTTTGCGTGCTCCCGGCCCAGATTGTGCCTTCACATCCAGGGCCTGGGCACCTCCCAGGGGCCGACCCCGTAAGTCACACAAACCACAATCCAGGAGGGTGGGGAGCGGGGAGAGCTGTCACTTTTACAATTACAAATGTCAGGGACAGACTAAAAACCGGAAATTATTCCTCACGGTCACCATCTTCACTCCTGTCCCCTGTTCTCTGTTTTTTTGGTGTATGATTTTGCCTAGTTAGTCTTAATATGTACACAAGTTTACGTGCTGTTCTTTTCACGTAAGACTTTTTCACTGAGAATGTATCCATCACAGGGTTATAAATCTCCATCATTTCATGTGAGATTTTCTCCCTCCTCTGTGGACTGGGTCCTCTGGGTGAGTTCCTGAAACCAGCATTGTCAGGGGAGGGAGGGATTCCGGATTTCAGCTGGGCCATGCCCTTGCTGCCCGCCACACGGACACACAGGGCATGGGATGCCGCAGTCTGATTCCACGGTGATGAGGCCTCGCGTGGTGTAAGATGAAGCAGGTAAAGAGAGCGCCATGTTTCTTTATCAGCCTGAAAGCTGGAGGGAGCCTGGTCGCTGCTTACAGACTCCGCAGAACGTTCACGCTGATGTCCACAGGCTGCCAAGCCACGCGGACAGCAGAGTAGTGACCTGCTCATGGTCACTTGTCTGCAGAGGGCCTCAAGCCTGGGTCCTGCTGCAGTGAGACCTGCTGGGTGTGCTGAGCGTCACAGGGCCCTGTCTGCGCTTTTTCCACTTTAAGCTCTGCTTTCTACACGCAAGGTCCAGTATTCCAGTGGGTTTGAGAGATGTTGGTGAAAATCAGACCAAGACGTCACAGGGAAACTGCAGACCAATCCCTGTGAGCACAGATGCAGAGATTCCCAGCAGTGCAGCAACGTGGGAGGAGGGCTGCGTCCAGGCTGTGGTTCAGGAAGGCCAAGGTGTGCTTTGACGGGTGAGCCTCAAGGCTCGTGGCTGGCGAGATCTGTAGAGATGACCTGGGTCAGCTGTTCAGCAGGTGAGAAAGTGAGGTCCAGCCTGAAGCCTGAGGTGGCTGCTGAGCTTCCGCTTTTGATGCTTTTCATTTTGAAAGTGACCATGTTCGGCTGTGCGTGGTGGCTCATGCCTGTAATCCCAGCACTTTGGGAGGCCAAGGCCAGCAGATCATCTGAGTTCAGGAGTTCGAGATCATTCTGGCCAACATGGTGAAACCCCTTCTCTACTAAAAATACAAAAAAAATTAGCTAGATGTGGAGGCAGGTGTCTAATTACAGCTACTTAGGAGGCTAAGGCAGGAGAATTCCTTGAACTCAGGAGGCGGAGTTTGCAGTGAGCCAAGATCATGCCATTGCACTCCAGCCTGGCCAACAAGAGTGAGATCCATGTCAAAAAAAAGAAAGTGACTGTGTTCATAGCCTGTGTGCTTTCAGTCTGACTAGGACAGAAATGGTAAGTGTTTGGGATGTGTTTCATTATCTTACGGTAGAGACTGCTAATTCTATTAACAGACTCTAGATTTAGCAACCGCGTGGCCTCCGTGCTCATCTAGAATTTACATGTTCTTTATATAGGAAGAAACAGTATGGTTTATTTCTCCTTTAAGTCCAAATATGGGTTTTTTTGTTTGTTTGGTTTTTTGATACAGAGTCTCACTCTGTTGCCCAGGCTGGAGTGCAGCGGTTTAATCTCGACTCACTGCAGCCTCCGCCTCCCGCGTTCAAACGATTCTCCTGCCCGAGCCTCCTGAGTAGCTAGGACTATAGGTGTATGCCACCACACCTGGCTATTTTTTATATTTTTAGTAGATACGGGGTTTCACCATGTTGGCTAGGATGGTCTTGATCTTCTGACCTCATGATCTGCCCGTCTTGGCCTCCCAAAGTGCTGGGATTACAGGCGTGAGCCACCGTACCAAGCCTCAGTATTTTTTTGTTAATGAAATGCTAGCAAACCAGTGATATCAAGGAACCAAAAGTTCCTGACAGTGGTGCATTTGAAACATCTGGAGGTGGTGATACCTTCTCCAGGAAGCGGGATCATTTTCCAGAAGATCTTACAGAGTCCAGAGTGCGTCACACAGCACGGGGGCCGCAGGGTAACTGAGGTGCACGGATCTGCTCTTTTATTTTAACCACAGTGCCACGGGGCCGCAGAGTAACTGAGGTGCACGGATCAGCTCTTTTGTTTTAACTGTATTGTGTGTGTTTCTGCCTGTGTTGGAAATAGCAAATGTGTTTCTCGCAGTTGTGATTTCGGAGGTGGTGTTGCAGAGAATGAGCCCAGTAGGGACAGGGACAGGAGGTAATTGGTTAAAAGCCAGCGTGAGAACAGTAGTGATTGGATAGAGTGCTGTCAGGGCACATTCAGATCCCAGAAGTGGACGCCATGTGCCACGTGGGGAGGAGACGCTAGGCCTTCCAGGGCGCGCTCAGATCCCAGAAGTGGACCCTGTGTACCACACGGGGACGTGGAGCCAGGCCTTCCAGTGAGCCTTAAGTCTTGAGAGAACATGGCTGCGTGGCTGGAGTTTGGGTTCGTGGTGCTTCTGAGATGTCTAGTCTGCCTCCTGGCTTTCTGCATAACTAACATTTGTGCAGGGGATCTGCATGCCGTGGCAAGACCGCAGTCCCAGCTCCCAACTCTGCACCTGCTCTCTCCTGCAGTCAAGTCGCCATTTTGTTCCATGGCACCTGTACATGTCATGGCAGATAGAGGTTGTGTGTTCATGTGTTCAGTTTTCTTAGAGTTTCAGCCTCTTGGGAGAGTAATATTTGTGTTGTATTCATTCTTGTACCTTATATTCCCAGTAAAATTCCAAGTAACGTTAAACTTAGTAAATGTTAAATAAACAAACACCCCTAAACACATTATCTAGGTGCAATAGAATACCTGTCCCTTGAGGTATGTACAAATTCATGCCTTCAGCCACTTGTATGATGAGTAACTGAAATGTTTCTTTTTGAGGCTTCATAATTATAGTAGCTTTTCACCTCCAGAATGTTTTAAATGGTTGGTGAAATTAAATTGACATTGAACTTGATGCCTCCAGCATATTTTACTAATGGAATAAATTGCCTGAAAAGCCTGTTTTGCTTTTGTTTAGTGCCCTACTTCCACAAACTGAAATACGCTTACTATATATTCTATGGTTCTTGTAAATTAGCAAGAGATAACTTATTTTAAAAGAGTCTTTATTTCTAAATATGGGCACTTTAATGTGAATTGAAAACTTCGCAAAGTTAGGAAGATAACACAGTAGGCTTAAAGTTTCGAAGGTGAATTTGTAGACCAAGAAACCCAGAGTGGAAGTAATGCCAGGAAGTCTCTGCCTGATTTGTTGATTATGATCAGGGTGCTTCCTGAATTGTAGAAGGTAGTTTTGCAGATAGCATGGTATCTCTGTGTTTAAGGAGTCAAAGCAGATCATCAAGCACCTGAAGCTCTTTAGAAAATGGTTTGTAGAAATTTCACTAGACTTGTAATGACAGATGTCATGTAAAGGAGGTGTCGAATGCAGCCCAAGCAGATTCCTCACTGTGGAAGTATATTCTGCAGCAGCTGGTCAGCGTGATGTCAAATCTGTCCTTCCCAGTCTCTCCTGTCAGGCAAGCTTCTTTCTTGCCTCTGTTAGCAGCGCTAAAACGTGGTGTATCACGGTGAGAAGTAACTGGCCTTTCCGTGTATTTCTACCACACAACACGTGAGTTTGTATCATTCTACTAAAGCATATGGGAGAAGCGAACCTCCTTGATAGCTTTCCTCCACTAACCGTTACAGACAAGAGTGGCGGGCTGCCTACCTACCTGGGGTTAGGAAGGATTATATCCAAAGGGACACAGAATAATTTCAGTTTCATATCTAGACTCGGTCACGTGGAGAAGCACACGCAGAGTGTTTCGAGATAGAATGGTAACTTTCCTGTTTTCCTTATGCAAGTGCCTTCCGTAATTTTCTGACCCGTCTAGTTTAGATAGGCACTTCAGTAGGACATTAGAAATTTTTCAAATTAATAGAATTACAGACACTTGTCAATATAATTTGTGTTTGAGAAATAAGTTCACCTTGAGCGATTGGAAGCCCTAAATGAGACATCTTACCTGAACAGGGTAAAGTGTTTGGTGCCAGTTTTCCATGCTTTGTGTCTGCCCTGTGAGGAAGCACCCAGGTCTTAGCCATGTGCTGTGTGATGTAAATGCATCTCAGATGTGCAACCTTTGTCCTGTTTTCTTTTTCAAGGATTTTTAGACCCCGAGAAGAAGCTTTTTTCTCATCGAATATTATCGAGGGATGAATGTATCGACCCATTTTCTAAAACAGGAAACCTTAGGTATGTACCTGGCCAAGTTCATCACAGAGACTACTCGCTGTTCATTGCCCATTTTAAAAATCGCATTTTGAGATTTAGAGCAGTATTCGTATTGGTATTTTTTAGGAATTTCCTGTCCTCTCTCCAGTTTTCCTTCTTAGCCTCAGAGTACTGAGAAAATTCCTTTCTAGCTCCTGCTGCCTCCCAGGCTGCCTGAGCCCTGGTGTTTACACACGGCCCCCAATGCAGGCTCTGCCTGTCCCGACAGCCCTGCCCTGAAACCACCCTGGAGCTGGGCCTTGTGTCTGTGGAGGTGGGACTGTCGTCCTCTCTGCCTCGTGTCTCTGTCAGAAGGCACGCCTTTGATGTCAGCCTGCCACCTGACTTTGTGTATCTGTTTGCTTAACCAGTCTTGGCGTGTGTGATCGTTCTAGTCCCTTTAGCTTCAGATTTTCATTCCTATGCAAAGACCTGGCATTGAGGTTTGTGGTTGGAGAGGCAGGAGGCAGTGTGCATCCCCACAGTAGCCAGGTGTGAAGGATTTGGCCTTTTTGCCTGAGTATCCAGGAAATGGCCAGGGCTTCTGGGGAACTCAGGGACTGACTTTCGGGCCCAGAACCCAGGAGGGCAGAGCCGCGTAGGGACGCAGTGGGCATCAGGGAGGCGGCAGCCGTGAGGGCCCGAGTGGGCAGAGGAATGTTCATGACTCCGTCCCACGTACAGGTCTGCAGCTTTGTGGGACTGCTGGTTCAGGGAGTGTTCTTGACGTCAGCATTGGCATCTGCGGTTTGTAATTTTCTGAGGAGCTTGCCTGTGTTGATCCTGCTGATAATTTAGAAAACCCTAGGTCTCATGGGCATTTTCCCATACTTTTGCCTTTTGCCGTTTCTTCCTCCCCATCAGCTCCTCTGAGCTTTTTTGACACGGCTGGCCCCTCTCCGCCCCTATGCAAGACTTTTATATGTTCTTTTATATTCTTTGATGTTTCTTGCCCACTCTGTATGAAGAACTTCCCCATTTCCATCCCGAAGTCCGTCCTGCTGCCGCGACACCATGGCAGGTGTGGCTTTTTCTCCCGAGGAGCCCTGGCGATCACAGCTTCAGCATCAGTCACTTCCTGGCTCACGGTGGCCACCTGCCTCTCAGCATTTTGGTTTTTAGATTTAGGGAGACCACACAGACTGTGAGGCCTATGCAGGCTAGTGTTAACTAAGAAGAGAATCTGAAGGTATTTACTTCAGAAACAGACCTTTTTGCTAGTGTGTGCCAGAGTGAGCAGATTGATCAGAACAGAGAATGGGAGGTGGCTGATAGTGATTTGTGAAGGAGAGTCGGCTGAAGCCGGAATGTAGGATGGGGACATACCCAGGATGGGCCCTGGTGACGGACGCTGTGGCTTGCATGGAGGTAGCTGGAGGTCCACTTAGAAGTCCTGATTGGCAGTGGGTCTGTGTTTTGTTTCTAAGACAGGGTCTTGCTCTGCCACCCAAGCTTAAGTGCAGTAGTGGGGTCTCAGCTCACCACGGCCTCCACTTCCTGGGCTCAAGCCATCTCCCCGCTTCAGCCTTCTGAGCGTCTGGGACTACTGGTGCCTGCCACCACGCCTGGATAACTTCTGTGTTTTTTGTAGAGACAGGGTCTTGCTTTGTTGTCCAGGCTGGTCTCAGACTCCTAGGCTCAAGCTTTCCTCCCACCAAGACCTCCCAAAGCTCTGGAAATTACAGGAATGAGCCACACTGCGCCTAGCCCGGTCTGTTTTCAGAGTCAGCACGTTCTGGCCTTTAGGCTACTCAGCCTTGTTTGTACATGAAGTTTTACTGGAACATGGCCGCACCCACGCGGTCAGAGTTGGGTTTTGTCCCTGTGGCTGGCCCATAATGCCTGAAGTAGTGACTCTGGTGCTTTAAGAAACGGTTTGAGAACTCCTGCTTGAAGGAGAATCGGGAACAGTGGGGAAGATGTTAAGGAGTTTAAATGGGACCCAAACCGATAGGGCTCCGGGCCTGTTGGCGTCTGTTTCTGATTAACCCACTGTCTGCTGGCCGCATGTGGATTCAAGTCTTAAACTGTTACGCTTGACAAAGCGAATGACTACAGCTTTTCATTGTTATTTTTTGTAAATTATGCATTTTCGCTTGTAGAAATCTCTTTCCTTGTGGAGACTCGATGGTTTGCATTATTGATGACCGAGAAGATGTCTGGAAGTTTGCCCCCAACCTGATCACTGTGAAGAAATATGTGTACTTCCAGGGCACGGGCGATATGAATGCGCCCCCTGGATCCCGGGAATCTCAGACAAGAAGGAAAGGTGGGTAACCTGCTTCCTGATTCTTTAGAAAGAATTTGCATTTTATTTATTGTTTATCTCTTCTCATTTCTTGTCTCTATTTTGACTGCTGTGAATTCAAGTTGCAGTTTGGTTTTGTTTATTTGTATTTCAGTAGAGATTATTGGATTTATTTAAATAGTACTGAAAAACAGGATATTATGTTGTTTCAATTTGGGCCTTAAAAAATGGCCCTAACCTAAACATTTTCCCAGTTGAATAAAGACTCAAGAATGCTGTTTACTTAATACATCTGAACAGCACCTTTCATCCCAGTTTTCCTTGAATGTGCCCCTGGGCATTTGGCCATGGCGTTCTGTAGAGAGCGCAAATGTGGGGTGCAGTGGCTCCACGGGGAGGAACCATTCCCAGTGCACAGTGGTCAGGCGGGCACTGGCCAGGCCCCCAGAGAGCAGTGTGGTTTAACATGTCAGGCAGGTGTGCAGCTGGCGTTCACCCTATGAAAAGTTAAGTGTTTTTGATGTTTATTTTTAAAAAAGTATTTTGAGGCATACATTTACTGCTGTAGTCACTAAAATGGAACTTGGAGGTTAAGACCAGGAGAGGGGGGAACTGGAGGCGTTGCCATAGAGGTGGAGACTCACCAGATGGTTGGGTCATGCGGATGTCCTCCGGAGCGGGGCTTGATAAACCATGGCCGTAGGGTGCCAGGTCTGCAGCCCAGAGCTGGGAAGCAAACCTCCAGTGGCTCCTGGAGGTAGAGGATCCCTCATCCCCCAAATCCAAAACTTCCTGAGTGCCCACATAGTGCTCAAAGGAAAGGACATACTCATTGTAGCATTTTGGATTTTTCAGATTTGGGGTGTTCAACTGTAAGTTTAATGCGAATACTCCAAAATCAGAAAACAAATTCGATATCCAGCACATCTCTGGTCCCATGCACTTTGGGTGAGGGGTACTCAGCCCTCCCGGCTCTGCACAGCACCTTTGCCAAGGCCTGGTCTGGGGATGACTGAGAGCTCCCAGCTGTGGAGAGGGGTGCTGCTTTACCTTTTAACGTTATTTAATGTTTAATGCTAAATCATGGTAACTTTTCCTTTTGCGTGCATATTTAGTAAATCATTCTTCGCGAGGCATGGAGGTCTCAGAGCAAGCCCCGCCCACAAGAGACCCTGAGGAGGGAACACAGGCCCCTGGAGTGGAGCCCAGCAACGGCCTCGAGACAGCAGCACGGGAGCTGAACGGCAGCGAGGCTGCCGTCCTGCAGGACTCACCCCGCCCTGGGAAGCCAGATGAGAAGGACACCTGGCCCCTTGCCCAGGCCTCCGCTGGCAGCCGAGAGCTGGCAGGTGCTCCTGAGCCCCAGGGACCCTGTGCACAGGGTGGCCAGGCAGCACCGGGACAGCGGCCCACCCAGGGTGCAATGGGCACTGACCTGGACTTTGACCTATCCAGTGACAGCGAGAGCAGCAGTGAGTCCGAGGGCACAAAGTCCTCCCCCTCTGCTTCTGAGGGTGAAAGTGAGGGGAGGAGAGGCCGAGAGAAGCCGAAGTCTGCCCCAGAGGGAGCTGAGGTGCTGGTGCAGGGCAGGCCCCTGGAGGCAAGCCGGCCTGCAGGGCCAAGTTCCCTTGGAGAGGCTGAGCCCAGCGCACAAGTCCCGGACAAGGGGCCCGAGCTCGGTGGGCAAGAGGAGGGCGAGCGGGACAGCCTCTGCAGCCTGGGCAACGGCTGTGCCGACAGGAAGGAGGCAGAGACCGAGTCTCAGAACAGCGAGCTGTCGGGCGTCACCGCGGGCGAGTCCCTGGACCAGAGCATGGAGGAGGAGGAGGAGGACACGGATGAGGATGACCACCTCATCTACCTGGAGGAGATCCTGGTCCGTGTGCACACCGACTACTATGCCAAGTACGACCGCTTCCTCAACAAGGAGATCGAGGAGGCGCCGGACATCCGCAAGATCGTGCCGGAGCTCAAGAGCAAGGTGCTGGCGGATGTGGCCATCATTTTCAGTGGGCTGCACCCCACCAACTTCCCAATAGAGAAGACGCGGGAGCATTACCACGCCACAGCGCTGGGAGCAAAGATCCTCACTCGGCTGGTGCTGAGTCCCGATGCCCCCGACAGGGCCACGCACCTGATCGCTGCACGGGCTGGTGAGTGCCACCCCCTCCCCACACCCTGGGCGTGCGTGGTCAGGCCTGCAGACTCCTTGCCGCCACGCCTTGGAGTTGGCATTGCTGTTTATCTCACAACAATAGATCCTGACATTGGGTGAAATTCGGGTTTGGGCACGTTCGTGCTTTGGGACCACAGTCATCACCGATGCACAACATGCCAGGTGGCAGGAGTTACTAGTGTGTGGGGCAGACAGTGAGAACCTCCTTCCTGGAGTAAGAACAGGGAGTCAGCAATGGGGCGCAGTGGAGACGCTCCGGGCAGGAACAGGAGCTGGGGACTTCAGCTCACAGGTAAAAGGCCGACAAACCCTCCGAGTTAGGAAGCCGAGCGCAGGGTTCAGCTGAAGCGCACACAGAAGGACGGACATGTGGTGGCTGGAAGAGCAGAGGACGGACCACTGTACCCCGACGGTGAAACCTGCCCAGACAGCACAGGCTTCCGCCGTGTTTGTAACTTCCACCGAGTAAAACAGAACCTTTCAGCGATAGGTGAATCTTGAAGGAAGGCTCACACCTCGTTGCTTATAAAACCCAAATACCTAGTTACTGTGTTAAAATACTCACATAAGGACTTTGAACTTTCCCGAGTGAAGGTTGCCTGAACCCCTTCAGGTTCTGCTCCTCCGGTCGTAGTTTCTCTCCTGGCCATGTGTCCTGAGAGGGCTTTTCAGTGCTTGGCCCTGCCTCCATGGCTCCTGAGGCTGTAGGGTGAGCTCGTCCCCGGCCACGCAAATGCTCCCTGACATTTGAGGTCACACCTCCAGCACGTATCTTGTGGCGTTGAACAAGCATGTGCTCAGTAAAGCATTTGAATCAAGGATGAAATGGAAGGTTCCATCTCGGTGTGAAATAGCTGGGTGCTAGCTGCAGGGCGGAGGCAGGCTCTGTGAGTCCCAAGAGGAAGCCAAGCCTCGGCCCCGTGGACAGTCAGGCCCTTGTGTCCTGACCATGGAGCTGAGACAGGCCTGGGCCTCCACGGCCCCTTGAGTGCCCGTCTGCCGTGCCCCATATTTGCCCAGCTCCTGACCCTCCTCTCACTTTTCTTCCTTCCCCAAATCGTGCTTACGTTTCCGTTTTGCTTCCGTGTTGGTGGCCTCACTGCTGAGGGGCTTTCCTGAACACATGTTCAAGGGTCCTCCTGTTGCTCACATCACCCACTGTACCCAGCTCCCTGTCCACAATCCACCCTCCCCGCTCCAGCCTGACCTGTCTGTCCCTTCCCACCATGGCTGCTTGTCCCTGGCCTGGGAGATGGGCACCTATGACGGGCAGTCCTAGTGGAGTGCAGCCAGGTGAGCGCCCTGAGCCTGACTCAGCCCGGTCTCCCGCAGGCACAGAGAAGGTGCTGCAGGCACAGGAGTGTGGGCACCTGCACGTGGTCAATCCAGACTGGCTGTGGAGCTGCCTGGAGCGCTGGGACAAGGTGGAGGAGCAGCTGTTCCCGCTCAGGGACGACCACACCAAGGCACAGAGGTGGGTGCCTGCCAGTCCCCGCCAGGCGGTCCCTCGCCAGGCGGCTGTTGCTTCACATGCCTGGGCAGTGCCCGCTGGGAGTCCCTACATGCCTGCCCTGCATCACCTGGACACCCGCTCACAGCCCTTGTTCTCTTCCTCCTACAGGGAGAACAGCCCCTCGGCCTTTCCTGACCGGGAGGGTGTGCCCCCCACTGCCCTGTTCCACCCGATGCCGGTTCTTCCCAAGGCCCAGCCTGGCCCCGAGGTTCGGATCTATGACTCCAACACGGGAAAGCTCATCAGGACGGGTGCCCGGGGGCCCCCAGCGCCCCCCAGCTCCCTGCCCATCCGCCAGGAGCCCTCCTCCTTCAGGTACATGGCAGCCCAGCCGCACTTCCCAGCTAGCGAGGGCTCATCAAGCTTGCTGCTCTGGTCTGTTAGGGGGTGGCACCAGCTGCCTGAAGTGAGGTGGGTGGAGGCTGCAGCCTGTGACTCCACCTCGCGGGACCCTCCCCGCTCGCACTCTTGGGTCTTTTGTTTTTCTCTCCTCTGTTGGGTCCCAAAACTGAAACAAAACCCCCACAATTAGCTTCTCAAATGTGTCCAGGCACCCACACATGCACAGCTTGTGGCTGCCCCACAGAGCACTCGGTCCTGGGGACACTCAGTGGAGGACAGGCAGAGCAGGGCTGGTTGTGAGCCCTCCTTGCCTCACCGTCTGCTCTCTACCGGCTCCCTGTTTGCCACCCTGGGCTGCCCTCTTCCCTGTTCACACAAAGTAGGCGCAGGGCTGGTACCAGTGTGGTTGGAAGGGAAACTTGATTGGACTGGAAGGCGTGAGTAGCCAGGATCTGTGCTGCCCGGGAGACGGGAGATTGCGGGCTCTGAGCACGCAGCTTTTGTGCCTGTTTTCCTGAGTGCATCCGAGATCGGCCCTCAGCCTGAGGTTGTGGCCCCTGCAGACGCCATGTAAATGGCTGTGGGAGGTGCTTGGAGATTTAAATGAGGAGTCTTTGTACTGTGGTTGTTGCTTTGAAATTAAACCAGAAGTTTGACTTGATTAAAAGTGACCTGGGTGAGGGATACTTGCCAAGGTCTCATGTACATTCGCCCCGGGAGCCCCGTGGGAGGTCGGAATGCCTCATATCCTCTGTGCAGAATGCAGGCTGCTAGAGGGAAACAGGTGCACACAGTTCATAGGGGAGAGGTACGGCTTGGTGTCCTTTGCGAGCCCTTTGGGATCCAGCGCTGTCCCTGCGTGGGGACACTGAGGCCCAGAGTGCAGGGCCCTCCCAGGTCAGGGGAGCAGGAGTGGCCAGAGCACAGTGGGTGGCAACATTCTAAGCCAGAAGCCTAGGTGGACAGGCAAGGAGGACCCCGCCAGGCACCACGACAAAGCCCAGTCAGCTTTCGGGAGAGGCCACTCCGCCTACAAACGTACTCTAGTGCCTCCTGGGTTTTCTGTCTCATAGACTGTATTCTGTCCAGAGCAGCACATGCCCCTCACAGCCCTTGGATTCCTGACGGGGAGTAATGCTACGAGGAGGAGAAGTCACGTGACTGGGCGGTGGGCCAGGTGCAGGTGCAGGGTGGCCATGGGCAGCTGGGCCAGCACGGGTGGCCTCCTGTGCAGCAGCCTGGCAATGCTGTGGGACCTGGGGCCAGCAGGGGTTGAGTTAGGATGAATTCGAGGTTCTCCATTTTGATGACAGGTAAGAGGATCCCCAGCCATACAGAGATGTCACCTCCCATCATTAGGAAGGTGTCCTGGTGACGTCACCTCCCATCGTTAGGAAGGCATCCTGGGGACGTCACCTCCCATCGTTAGAAAGGAGTCTTGGGGATATCACCTCCATCGTTAGGAAGGTGTCCTGGGGATGTCACCTCCATCGTTAGGAAGGAGTCCTGGTGACGTCACCTCCATCGTTAGGAAGGAGTCCTGGTGGTGGTGTCATTTCTGGTGTTTAGAAGGGCCTCCTGTGTGGGCTTGTTGGGGTTTTAATACAGTGTCTGCTTTCTAGCGCTTGCCTCTTCCACAACAGCAGGTGCCTGCAGTTCAGTTTGTTTCTGATGCTGATGACCACAGGTGGCATCAGGCTCTGAGTCTGGGAGCTCACTCCCACCAGGGTGCCCTCATTTCGGACCCCCAGGCCGCCTCGCTGTCCAGCTCAGCTGCAGTGTTGGGGGTTCCCACACTCAGACTTGTGCAGTTTTGATCATCTGAATCAGCTCAGGAAACTCAGGAAAACATTTCATCAACATTACCGGGTTAAAGGCTCGAGAACAGCCAAAGGAGGGGGAGCATGGCGTGTGTCCCCCAGAAGCTCAGTGGCGAGGGCATGGCTGGTTCCCCACTGCCCCCTTTTCCTGCCAAAGCCTCCTGGTGACCAGCTGGGCCCTGGAGCCACTCAGGCCCAGCCTGCAGCGCTCTTACCTCTGTGGTGTTTCCAGGGGCTGGGAACAGGTCTCTTTCCGTAACACCAGGGCTTAGCCCTTTGGTGTTACTCTTATTTCTTCATTTGACTTTATTAATCCCAACCCTCCAGCCGGGTGCCAAAACTCCTGGACCCTTCTGAGGACAGTGCGGTGGAGCCTGGCCTGTGGGGTTGCTGTGGGCCAGGCAGCGAATGGGCCAGCACCTCCTAGAGCAGAACGACATGGAGATGTGACATCTCCAGAGTCAGGGTCTGTCATGTGCTGTGATTCTCATCAGTAGAAGCACGATTGTAGGACAGATGTGTGTGTTAAAGTGATACTGTTGAGATTTAGTTCTAAACTGCAGTTTGACAAAACGCTTACGTAAGGGAAAGCCACACAGTGGGTACTACGAGCAGCACCTGTGTTTTAGACGCTGTTTCTCACAGTTACATAAATGGTGGGGGGGGGCTCGCACCTGCAGTCCCAGTGCTTTGAGAGGTAGACCTGTGAGGATGGCTTGAGCCCAGGAGCTCAAGGCTGCAATGAGCTGTGGTCGCACCCCTGCACTCCATTCTGGTCCACAGAGTGAGATCTGGTCTCAAAAAAAAATTTTTTTTAATAAATAAAAATAAAATCAAACCTTTGACTTATTTTTTTTGGAGACAGTCTTGCTCTGTCGCCCAGGATGCAGTGCAGTAGTGCACTCTTGGCTCACTGCAACCTCTGCCTCCCAGGTTCGAGAAATTCTCCTGCCTCAGCCCCTTGACCAGTGGAATTACAGGCAGCCGCCACCACACCCACTAATTTTGTATTTTTAGTAGAGACGGGGTTTCACCATGCTGCCCAAGTTGGTCTCGAACTCCTGGCCTCATTGTCTTAAACTACATAAAGTGGTCAAAACTGGTTTGTAAATTATTTAGCCTTGCTTGAAGTGAGCTAGGAATTTCTAAGATCAATGAGGAAAAAAGTTGTCATCGGAAGACAGACTTGCAGATGGTAAGCTGAATCTGAATAAAGTCAAACACTGTTTTACTTGAGTAACACTAATAATGTGGCAGCAGATAGCTGACTGTGTGTGTTCTGAAGTCTGTGATTAGCCTGAACAGCAGCAGTTCAGTTTCGAATGGCACGTCATACACAAGTCTTCAGCTGTGCCTGTCTTTCCTGAGGAAGACGCATACTGGGCTGTAGTTCATTTGAATAAGTCAACTTTTGATGAAAGTTTCTTCTCTTTTTAATCTGAAAGTGTAATTTGCACCAAACTATCAATTTTACTTAAGTCACTACCAGCCATTTACATACGAAAGGGTGTCAATGTGATTTGTTAAGTTGTGATAATGCTGCTGTTGTGGCCTCAGAAATGTGCTGCTTGGTCTGTGTGATGCAGGTGGACGCACCTTTGTTGCGTGAAGGAAATGTCCCTCCCCTCGCTTGTGTGTGTTGGGAATGGAGTTCTCCTGAAATGAGCATCGGTTCTGCTTTTTGATAGTTTTCAAAATTGATGAAATGACCAATTTATCTAAGAAAAAAAGAATCCCTGTTTTAATGTCCCCTCCCCAGGCTAGACCTAGCCCTGGAAGTCTGAGGCAATGGGACCAGGCCGGCAGGAATTCTGCAGGTTTTTTTTACTGCAGAGAGGACCCAGGTCTGTGTGGACTAGCCACGCCCCCGCCACCCCTCCACACTGGGCTGTTTTCTTTTCTTTTTTATTTATTTATTTTTTGAGATGGAGTTTCACTCTGTGGCCCAGGGTGGAGTACAGTGGCACCGTCTCGACTCACTGCAACCTCCTCCTCCCAGGTTCAAGCGATTCTCCTGCCTCAGCCTCCCAAGTAGCTGGAATTAGAGGCATGCACCACCACACCCGGCTAATTTTTATATTTTTAGTAGAGACAGGGTTTCACCATGTTGGCCAGGATGGTCTCAATTCCTTGACCTCATGTAGGGTGTTTTCTTCTGGTTTAGTCCTAGAGTCTCCCCTGCTTGAGTTCATGTGACGCCTGCCCAGTCTCCTGCACTAAATAGACCTGTGTCCCTAATGGCCCTCCCCTGTGGAGCCCTGGTGCCTGCAGGACCGGAGCACTCTGCCTGTGCAGACGGGTCCTGCATGGTCTCCTGCGGCCACCCCCACGCCCTTGCAACAGTGCTGCGCCATGCAGCCCAGCTCTCCCATGGCACCACTCCCCGTCGGTCCTGTGCCTGAACAGCCCCAGGCCTCATCTGTCACGTGCGTTGGTGACACTGTGCAAGAGTGGCCCCATCTCCCCAGTGTCCTGAGAGTGGTGGTTCCCCATTCTGTGCCCGGAATCCTGTGCAGACCCATTGTGACGGGGCCCTAGGCGGTCAAGGCAGTTGGCCCTCTGTCCCTGGACTGGTCCTCACCTCAGGTTTTGGACATTGTAAGTTTTTTCTAATTCTGGCTTTGACCTTTTTGGTGCTCGGCTGGTAGGCAGGTTCACCAGGGACCTGGGTGTGAGTGTGAGCATTCGGTTTTTTGGCTAAAATTTTGAGATATTTGTAGATTTACATGCAGTGATAATGCAGAGAGGTCCTCCTTTATCCCGTTTTCCCTGTGGTTGCATCTTGTGAAAGTGGGGAACAGACTCCCACTAGGACCCACACAGACTCATCCAGACACAGAACCCTCACACCAGCTCCCCTGAAGCCCCTCACGGCCTCAGCCACTTCCCTCTCCCTGACCCTTGACCCTCCACCTACTGTCCCTCGCTACCCCACGTCCTCTCAGGAGTGCTGTGTACGGTGAGTCGGCAGCCATCTGGAGCTGACCCTCCTTCCTCAGCACGATTCCCGGAGCACCTCTGAGTTGCTGCTGTGCCCCTTGCTCACACCCCCCTCTTGCTGAACGGTGTTTGGTGGTGTGTGGAGGAGCCATCTGTGGTTTCACCCTGTTCACCCTTTGAGGGACGTTTGGGTTGCTTTCAGCCTTTGCTCTAAACGTTTTCACAAGGTTGAGCATCTCATCTGAAAATCCAGAATCGGAAATGCTCCAAGATTTGCACCTTTCTGAGGACTGATGTGGCCCTTCAAGGAAAGGGTCATTTAACATTCAGATTTGGGGTCACCGGTTGGGGATGCTCAACTCGTAAGTGTGATGCAGATACTTCAAAATTCGGAAATCCAAAATCTGAAATACTTTTGGTCCAAGCATGTTGGCTATGGGATGTTTAACCTAAGTTTTTATTTCTCTGGATAAATGTCCAGTGGTACAGTTGCCAGATTGGGTGGTGCGTGCGCGTTTAGCTTTTTAAAGAAACTGCCAGCCCTTTTTCTGGAGTACCTGCATCATTTTGCATTCTCACCGGCAGTGAGTGATGCAGGCGGCCTGGCCAGTGCTGTTGACTGTAGCCATTCCCGATAGGTGTGTCCCGAGCTCATTGTGGCTGCAACACGCATCTTCTTAGTGAATAAGGACACCGAGCATCATTTCCGCGTCCGGGCTGCACATTCTGCTCAGTGAGGTGGCTGTTTGGGTCTTTTGCCCATTTTCTAAGTGGGTTGTTTGGGTTTTTACTGTCGATTTTGAGAGTTTTTAAAATACATTTTCTTCCTAGTACTTGGTTGGTTATGTGACCTACAGATCCCTTCTCCCAGTCAGCAGCTTGCTTTGTCACCCTCAAGGGGGTCTTTGGCAGAGCAGGTTTTTAGTTTTCACGATACTCTGTTTATCACTGCCTCCTTCTAGGAATCATGCTTTTGATGTCAGGTTAACTAATAGCCAGTCCCAGATCCCAGAGATGCTCTCAGGTTTTACCCTGAGAGTTCTGTAGTCTTTGGTTTAACACGTCAGCCCGAGATGTGCTTGAGGTTGATTTTCTGGCCCCAGCCACGTTGTCACAGGCACCATTTTCCTTCCGCAGACACTTCTGCCCCGGAGTCTAGAGGGCTCTGGGGTGCACCCGTGTGGTCTGTTTCTGGGGTTTCTGCCCGTAGGTTTTTCGTAGATGCCCTTGGTCAAGTTGAGGGGTTTCATATTTTCTGAGTGTTTATCACCGGCGGGTGTTGAATTTTTTAGGTGTTTGTGTGTTGTTTGGTATGATGGTGTGGTTTTTCTCCTTTTGCCTGTCAGTATGTGGTGGTCACGCTGACTGATTTTTGGATGTGGAAACAACTTTGCAACCCAGAAATAAGACCCTTGGTTGTGGGTGGAGGAGCCTGCGTGTTGGTTATGGTGTAGAATGACCTTGTTGCTCTTCTGTGAAGCGTCTCGATGTTGACGTGGAGGGGCCTGGGGGGCTGCACTTGTCACATGTTGTGCTGTCTGCGCCCAGGTTTGTTGGGGCTCCTGTTACGAGGTGGGGAGCGCCCCACCCTCCAGCATCCCTGGAGAGACTGTGGACTTGCCGCTTTCTTTCACACGTTTGGGAGAATTCTCCAGTGAGACCGTCTGGTCCTGGAGATTTTATTTTTGCAAGATTTAAAGTTTCATATTCATTTTCCCAGTAGTTACAGGGCGTTTCACAGGATCCATTGCGTTTGGGTGAGTTGTGGCTGTTTGTGTTTTTGAAGGAATTGCTCCGTTTACCTTCGCTATTTTTTTTGGTTTTCAGCCTTCATGTTGTCTTTCCTCTGCTTGTTTTGGGACGATTTCTTAGGGCGTTAGTGTCGACAGTCAAGCGTGATCTAGAGAAGCCGAGTGGAGTCTCCAGTGCTTGCCCGGATTCCTGCTTCCATCCTTCAGGAGGCTCGCTCAAGGTCCCTTCCCTCCCAACCTGCAGGGACATCCATTGCGCTCTCAGGGCAGCCCTGGGCCCACTCCTGTCCCTCTCTTGCTAGGGGACGTTTTCACGGGACAAGACTCTGGGTTGACCTTCCTTTTCCTCAGGACCTGAAAAACATCCGACTTGAGTGATCTTCTGTTTCTGACCGTTTTTCCTCTGGGTAAGCTGTGTTTTCTCTTTGCCTTCAAGGTCTGTCTGCATCTCTAACTGAAGGTCCTGGTTTCTCTTGTTTCGGTTTGGCTCTGCTGTGTGAGTTGGAAGGGTTATGTCTTTGGGGCACTTCCAGACGTTGCTCTTCAGGGCCATCTCTGCCACGCATGGGACAGCAGGGACACAGATGCTGAGCCTTTCTGTCTCACGCATCTAAACGGCGTTCCTTTTTCCTGTCAGCTCACTTTCTCTGTTGTTCAGATTCGTGATTTCTGGTAGACTTTCAGGTTCACTGGCTTCTGTCCCCTTCATTTGCTGCTAGTCTGTCCGTGACAGTCTTTGGTTTTAGTTTTGTCACTCTCATTTCTAAAATCTCTGCCTTTCTATTTCTTTGCCAAGCCTTTCTGTGTTTTTCATTTGCTTCAAGCATATTTGCAGTTGCCTGTTGAAGCGTCTTTATCACGGATGCTGTAAGATCCTTGTCAGAATGTTAGCGCCTCTGCCTCTCAGCTTGGCCTCTCTCGATTGTCTTTTCCTCGTAGTTTTAGATCTTCCTGGTTCTTGCTGCGACTGTGGCATTGGATTTCAACCCAGACCTCGTCACAGGGTGTTAGGAGACTTTGGATCTTATGTAAACCTTCTGCCATCGCTGATTTTTTTCAGGCCGTGCTCCAGCAGCAGGAGTGGAGGCCCCCTTGTTCCTGCCAGTTGGGACAGCAGTCCACTTCCCCACGTGGCATCTTTTGAGGCCTGAGAGTGGGGGTGGGGGTGACACTTGCTAGTGGACAGCCGTAGGGGTGGGGTGACATTGTTGCTGGTGGATGGCGGTTGGGGGTGGGGTGACACTTGCTGGTGGATGGCTGTGGGAGGTGGGGTGACACTGTTGCTGGTGGACAGCTGTGGGGGCTCTAATGACATTGTTGCTGGCGGACGGCTCTGGGGGTTGGGGTGACACCGTTGCTGGTGGACAGCTGTGGGGTGAGGTGACATCATTGTTGGTGGGTGGCTGTTGAGGTGGGGCTGACACGGTTGCTGGTGGACGGCTGTGGGGTGGGGTGACATTGCTGGTGGATGGCTGTTATGGTGGGGGTGACATCATTGTTGGTGGATGGCTGTGGGGTGGGGTGACATCATTGCTGGTGGATGGCTGTTGAGGTGGGGGTGACACCGTTGCTGGTGGCCGGCTGTGGGGTGAGGTGACATCATTGTTGGTGGGTGGCTGTTGAGGTGGGGGTGACATCATTGTTGGTGGACGGCTGTGGGGTGGGGTGACATCATTGCTGGTGGATGGCTGTGGGTGGGTGACATTGTTGCTGGTGGACGGCTGTTGGGGGGAGTGGCACCATTGCTGGTGGATGGCTGTGGGGATAGGGTGGTACCATTGCCAGTGGACGACTGTAGGGGTGGGGTAGCACTGTTGCTGTGGCAGTCCTGGCTCCACACATCATTGTTACTGGCACCATGGGAGGGGTGTCTGCATCTCCAGTGGGGGCTGGGGAGAGTCTGGACCCTCCCACATGGGTGGGAGGGGCCTTGTTGCTGCTGCTGGGTGTGGACGTCAGGCTCCGCACATGCTCCCCCATGGCCTTCTCTGAGACCTCAGAGGAGGGGTTTTGGAGTAGAGCAGTTATCACAGGTTTTTAACATGTTCATTTGATTCATTTTAAAATAACAGTGCAGTTGGCCCTTTGAACCACACTGGTTTGAATGGCATGCGTCCACTTAACGTGGATGTTTCAGCCAAATGCAGGTAGGAAGTGTGGCATTCGCGGGATGGAAAGCGGGCGTTCGTGGAATGGGAAGCGGTCCTTTGCGGGATGGGAAGCAGGCATGTGTTCGCGGGATGGAAAATGAGCCTTTGCGGGTTGGGAAGCGGGCGTTCGTGGAATGGGAAGCGGTCCTTTGCGGGATGGGAAGCAGGCATGTGTTCGCGGGATGGAAAATGAGCCTTTGCGGGTTGGGAAGCGGGCGTTCGTGGGATGGGAAGCAGGCTTGTGTTCACAGGATGGGAAGCGCTTGTTTGCAGAGGGCCGTCAAGAGTGGACTTTGGCGAGGCTAGGGGAGTTCCGAATTCCAGTAGCTCAGATCAGCATTTTAGATTTCTGGGCGAAAAATCTTCTCTCCGTGAGGAACTAGACTAATACAGTTGTGTCTTTACAGTTTTGTGACTTTGACTTAGGGCCTGTTTCCTTTACCGTGATGGGTTTTATCCTCTCCTCGTGTCTGTCCCTAGCAAGCTGGTGTCTGGGATGCACGCTCAGTGCCTCCTGGTCTCGTGCTCCAGTTGTCCAGGGAAGAACCGGCTGCTAGAAACAGCCGCCTCTCAGGAGGGCAGCATCAGCCGTTTTCCCAGAAGCTTGCCTTAAATTTCAGCAGTCAAAGGCAGGCATCAGAATATATTCATAAGATTGACACATCCAGAGCAAGACAGATGTTTACAGAGGAGAGAAACCATTTCAAATGGAGTTGCGGTTTTCACATAGCAGAAAAACGGGTGTGACCGTAGCATCCTTGAAACAGAAGGCTGGCCGTGCTCACTGATTCGTTACGTGAACATTTAGTACTTCAGTAAAGCAAGCACAGGAATTACTGTTTCCTGGGTTTTGTGTGCGTGAAATGAGTTTTTCTTTTTTTTTAAGATGGACTCTTGCTCTGTCACCCAGGCTGGAGTGCAGTGGGGTGATCTCTCCTCTTTACAACCTCCGCCTCCTGGATTCAAGCATTTCTCCTGCTTCAGCCTCCTGAGTAGCTGGGATTACAGGCGCCCGCCACCACATCCGGCTAATTTTTTGTATTTTTGGTAGAGATGGGGTTTTACCGTGTTGGCCAGGCTGGTCTCGAACTCCTCACCTCACGTGATCCACCTGCCTGCCTCAGCCTCCCAAAGTGCTGGGTCACAAGGGTGACCCTCTGCACCAACCTGTGAAATGATTTTAATCTCAGCCACTGGCGTCTGTTTTGTCACGTCAGCGTTCTTTGTCTTTTTGTAGCCTGGAGATGTTGCTCTCCAGACCCTGTTTTGAGGGTGAATGACATGTCCTGGTGGATCCCAGAACACTGTTCATCTCCCGTGCCATTTTCCCCTTTCTTCTAAGATGCTAGAGCCCGGCAGGTGTCTGCACCGTGGGGATTTTGTTGATAAAAGAAGGTGTATGCTGTTTTTCCACAGGATGGTCACAAAGGTGTTTTGCCACTCAACCTGGCTGAATTAGTGGAGTCTGATCTGTTAAACTCTGAAAAGCGTATTGGCGAAGTATCATGTTTTATAAGTATTCCCTGTTGGGGTGTGTGGATGTTTATCTAGTCCGAGAGTCAGGAATCTGATTCAGTTCTGAAAGGTGCAATTCAAGCTGACCTTCCTCATGTGGGGCCTGTAAAATTCCTTTCAGAGCGGTCCCGCCACCTCAGCCGCAGATGTTTGATGAAGAGCTGCCTGATGCTCAGGACGGAGAGCAGCCTGGCCCTTCTAGAAGAAAGCGACAGCCCAGTATGTCTGAGACAATGCCGCTGTACACTCTTTGTAAGGAGGATTTAGAGAGTATGGACAAAGAGGTGAGCCAAACACCGGGGCTTGTGCTGGGGCCACAGAGCAGCCGCGAGCGGGCGGATGGCTGAGCTGCGCACCTGGAGGCGGAGCTAGAATTCTGCAGTTGTGCAGTTGGGTCTGCTTTGGGACTACCGCTTGTGTTTTTCGTGGAACTTCCTATTCAAGGAGACCTAGAACAGCATAAGCAATGTTACCAGCAGCACGTGGCATGAGAGCATGACAAGGGCGTGGTTTAGGATTCGCCTGCATCCCCACCGGGGCCAATGCTGCCCGGCCCTCCTGCTCTCCTGGCCCTCCCCAAGGACGTAGGACAGCATCTGGAGGCGCACGTGGTCGTGTCTGGGGGTGATACTGGTGCTGGTCAGCACCCCCCGCCCGACACTGACAGGCCCCTGTTGAGAAACCCTGGGCAGCTGTGCTTCCATTGCATATGGGCGTTGAAGCACATGCACACAGTGTGACTGATTCTCACAGTGTCTCGTGTGACCGTGATTCTCACACACCTCGTGTGACTGTGACTCTCACAGCGCCTCGTGTGACTGATTCACTCAGCTCGTGTGACTGTGACTCACAGCACCCCGTGTGACTGTGATTCTCACGGTGCCTCGTGTGACTGTGATGCTCACACATCTCGTGACTGACTCTCGCAGCTCCTCGTGTGACTGTGACTCTCACAGCACCTCATGTGACTGTGATTCTCGCAGCGCCTCGTGTGACTGATTCTCACACCTCGTGTGACTGTGACTCTCACAGAGCCTCGTGTGACTGACTCACAGCACCTCGTGTGACTGTGACTCTCACAGCACCTCGTGTGACTGGTGATTCTCACCTCTCGTGTGACTGTGACTCTCACGGCGCCTCGTGTGACTGTGATGCTCCCAGGATCTCATCATGGCACTAAAGAGCTTTAGGCAGCATTGGTGAAGTTGGGGTTTGCTCAGCCAGGTCATGTTTGGCTCCTGTGTCCTGGGCCCCTTGGCCCGTGTGCTGCTTCTCATGGGTCCTAGGCCACCCTCTTGATAGAAGGTTCCACACCTGTCGAGGTGCTACAGGCGGGCAGTCTGCGTAGCACAGTTCTTCAGAGACTGTTCTTTAGAAGGACCCTGGTGGAAAAATGCATCCCATGTCCTCCTGGAAGGTGCCTTCATGGGTGGCGCCTATGCGAGTCTCACCCGCAGCTGGTCAGGGTATCCATGTGGGGCTCCCCTGTGGGTCTCACCCACAACTGGTTGGGGTGCCCGTGTGGGTCTCCCGCAGCTGGTCGGGGCGCAGGCCACCCCCTTCCAAGGTCTTCTTCTCCAGAGCCCGTCCTCTTTGCCCATGTGGCATCACTGTCCTGTGGAGAGAGCCGCTGTTCTGTTTGCATTGAGAAGGTAGCAGAGGTTTCTTGAGGAGGAAAATAGCTCCTGTTTATTTTCAGCAGTAGCAGAAAAATGCAGATGGTTATTTAGGACAGAATCATGTCAGTAATTCAGGTCATCACCTTTAAACCCCAGTGTATTTTGTGAGGATCAAACCCATTTTTCAGGTGTGCTGATTTCTCTGCCATTTTAAACATTGTTGTTTTTTTTTTTCATGAAAATGTTTTCTCTTAAATTTTTGTCAACCACTACTTGTAAGCCCAGACCAGTTTATTTGAGATGCTAGAAGTTTCCATAAAAGGAATCACCACCTGACCAGGAGCAGAGGCTGGAGGAGAGGAGGGAGTGGATGCTGGCCTCTTCCTGCCTGGAAGCCGCCCACACGTCACATCTTCCTCTTCCTTTCCTGGTCAGGTGTGGAGGACTCTGGGTCTGTTCCCCACGCAGTCCCATTTGTCAGGTAGCGGTGACAACCTTGGTTCTTATTCATTTGACATCAAAGGGGTTTGAAATCTCAGTGGGAGACAGAAGTCTTCAATGCAGTCAGCAGCTTTCCTCCACCCAAAACCCTAATTCTCTCAGAAATAAAAAGTGACCTTCAACCCCAGATGTGGCCCTTCAGGAACAAATGGTATCGAAAGTGGAAGTCTGCCGCCGTGGATTGCTCTGTGCGTGGGAGAGAGGCCAGAGGGTTTCACATTCGTGAATAGTTAAAGCCTGCTTGATTCTCCGTGAGTCCCGGGCCTGCAGGAGAAGTAGCCCTCCCCTGTGGGATTCTCTGTGAGTCCCAGGCCTGCAGGAGAAGTAGCCCTCCCCTGTGGGATTCTCTGTGAGTCCCGGGCCTGCAGGAGAATCAGCCCTCCCCTGTGGGATTCTCCGTGAGTCCCGGGCCTGCAGGAGAAGTAGCCCTCCCCTGTGGGATTCTCTGTGAGTCCCGGGCCCGAAGGAGAATCAGCCCTCCCCTGTGGGATTCTCCATGAGTCCTGGGCCCACAAGACAGCGCCTGCTGTTGGAGTACTGACAGCCGGAACCCTCCGCTCCTTCCTGGGGGATGCGAGGCAGTGCAGGAGACACCAAGTATGCATCCTGCCTTACAGAGGAGACTGTGGAGAAGAGGTGAGCAGTGTTCCAGCATCATGACGTAGGGGTTTGCGGCACCTGCACACATCCTGGGACCCCCGGGACCTCCAAGAATGGAGCCGTGGAGTGTCCTGCAGGTGCACATTGGTGAGCAGTGCTGTGGCACCTCTTTCCAGCCTCTGTGTCCCCCATGCCTGCATCCCCCTGTGCCTTCGTCCCTAGCTCTTTGCTGAGGCCCACCCAGTCCAAGTAGCCTTGTCTCACCTGACTCCCTGTGCCGTGTGTGGACATGTGGCCACGTGCACAAGACCAGGGGTGCCTGTTTAACCCATGGCACACAGCCTAAAGAAATCTGGAGCTTTCTTACTCCCTCCTCCCAGAGAAGACACATGCATATATACGTACGTACATACCTACAGTACCTGCCTTTTGTCATTTGAGGCATTTGAAAGGCTAGAAGGGCTCTACTTTAGGGAAAAAAAATTCAGTCTTTTCTATCAGATGGTGACTTTATATTTTAATGTTAACGCATTCTAACTGTTTTAATATTTTCTCCTTTAAGTAAATACGTCTCAAGTTTCAGAGTAGCGAAAGTATTTGATTTCTATTCCAGCCCCTCCCCAGCCTCCATGAAATGTGTCCTGTGTTTATAAATTGTTTTAGCACTAGGCTGACCCAGATGGATTCTTTATCTAGGTTTCCTCCAGCAGGCAAGTGGAAAACAGGCTTCCTGGGTGCTTGCTCTTACTTCTGTGTTAGTTTGAACTATTCTAAAAATTTTACTTCATGGGGCACAGCACACTGTGGGTTTCCCAGCACAGGGTCCAGGCAGCTGCCGGGATGCTCCCACCCACTTTCCAGGATAGTCTTGAATGTGCAGCAGGGAGGGTTCCTTCAAGTCCCTGCCAAAGCTTCCAGGGAGTTGCTCCCACCGTTAGCAAAGCCAGGCATGCAGCGTGCTGCCCACGCTGCCCGCCGTGAGCTGCCCTGGCCATGGGGCTCTTCTGGTTCTTGCTGTTGTACGCTCCCACAGCTGCCCAGGTCCCATCCCATTTGCTCAGGGAGGAAAGAGGGGACTTGGAGGTCAGCCGTCCCTCCCTGTCAGGGGCCGGGGCACTGCCCCACACCCCTTGCTCTCATCCCCACCCACTCGTGGCCCCAGCCCCCCACAGTGTGTCCTAGGAGGGCAGGTGCTGACACTGGGCCTTCGAAGCACAGTCCTTGGCACTGTCCTTGGCTCGGAGCCACCAGTCACTCCTCATTGGCTGGAAGACAAGTTAGAGATGGTGGTAGGTGAGCAGTGGCCCCTGAAGGCATCTCCTTCTCCCGGGACCAGTCAGCGCTGCCTTGGTGCCAAATAACTTTGCACGAGAGATGAAATTTGGGACTTTGAGAAGAGATGGTACTGGAAAGTTCTGGTGACCACTGAGATCACAGATTCCTCCTTGGAGGAGGGACGCAGGAGAGGGGTCAGAGGAGGCCCAGAGCTGAGGACACGGGGCTCTGGAAGCTGGAAAATTCGAGGAAGTGACTCTCCCCATGGACACCTGGATTTTGGTCCTGTGAGACTCACATTGAACTTCTGACCTGCACAGCTGTGAAGTCATGAATTTGGATCATTTGAGCCATGACGAATGGTTATTATTACAGCAGCCTGAGGAATCTCCTTGTGTCCCGGCCCTGGCACGACAGCCTCGTCTCACGCCTGTCCCCCTTATACTCCCTGTGCTGGTACAGATGAGGCAGCTGCACCTCAGATACGCCTGTCTCTCTGGCTCGCTGCCTGCACCCGCCATGGGCCTGTGAGATGGACCGGGTGCCTGCCACGTGGTGTTCCCTGGAGGCTGCCGTGGCCTCCATTCATTCTGGGGACACACAGGGCGGGGGCTGCTGCTCCTTTCAGGATGCAGACGATGGGGAGTTGAGGGGATCCGGAACCAGGGTCAAGTGCAGCCTATGGGGGGGCCATTGAGTGAGGGGTGTTGAGACCTCCAGTCGTTTCTGGCACGTCAGTGGAACCCAGAAACAGGTTGAACAAGGCAACATGTGTGAAGAGTTTCGAGCTGTCTCAAAAGGTTAAAACTTCACAGATACTTACTGCTCCTAAAATATGCATGACGTGTGCCTGGACCTGCAGTCTCAGAACCTTCTAGCCTGCAGTGAGCTCTTGCGCAGCGTCCGACTGTTTCCCTGCAGTTGGCACCCGTCATCCCAGCGTGGGGCTCTGTGCTCCTCTCTGACACCCGAAACAGCTCCCACCCGTCCTTCAAGGCCCCGCTCAGCTGCTGCCTTTCCACAGATCTGCTCTGACCGCCCTCCCACCCCTGGAGAAAGGAAGCAAAAGGTGGTGGACACAAACAAGGAATGCGGACAGTCATCACACTCGTCTCTGCACATGGATGCAGCAATGCACATTGTTAAGCAAATTTGTGGAGTTTTCAGCCATGATGTCTTTAAGTATCTTTTCGAGGCCAGTCTCTTTCTCCTCCTGTTCAGGAATCCATGACACGAATGTTAAACTTCTGGTGCTGTGCAGAGGCCCTTGAGATGCCAGTCCTTCTCTTGCTGTGCTTCTGAGACCGTTTCTGTGACTCCACTCCTAATACCTGTGGCGTCTTGGAGCCTAACATGTTAGTGAAGCTGCTTTTGTTGAACCGGACATTTGCTCAGAAAGCTCTGGGCACCTGCTACCATGTAGGCCTTCTCCCAGACTAATGAAGGACGCAGAATTAATGGCGGATTAGATTCCAGGAAACGGAAGGCCAGAACCCTCCATGGCTGTGTGCAGTAGACAGATCTGAAGACTCACTTCAAATACACACCATACACACGAATCAGTGATGTGTGGGAGCTTTCCTGTCACCAAACAGCAGTAATTTTTCCCGTTATGTCTGATTTGTGGTTTTTAACCAAATTGTGACTTGATCTTTTAAATTTTTCTGATTAACCAACATCCTTTAAGAATGAGTTAGGTTTTATATTGTATTATCCAATCAGTAGAAGTTGTTGATGATAATTAATGGGGAAAAAAACTTACCACGTCTAAAGATGAGATCATTAGCTCATTCTTCACATGGTCAGAACTTCAGGTGTGTAAACTGGGATTTGATTTTTCTTTCATTAAGTTGGTAACTTTAGAAAGAATGCTTCTCTCTCTTTGGGCTCTAAATATTTCCTGAAAGTTAGGTTTCCTGAAGTGTTAGTGAATTAAAGTCTCACCGTAGGTGTAATTGAACAGAGAAGAAGTTATCTTTTGTTTTATAAAAGACTTGTCACAGTCTTCCTCTAAGTAGACAAGCTTTCTCTGTGGGTTTTAGAGTATGTAATTTGCATAAGTCATTTTGGAACACGTGCTGGCTACAGCCACGTCTCTAGTGAAGGGCTCTGGGTCCCGCCAGTGAAGCTTGGCAAGTTCTGAATGCCTTGTTTTCCAAGCTTTGGGGTGTTTTTCACATGTCATTAAGGTTCCTCTTTAGTTGCAGTCTTCTGTTGATTGAAACGTCTTTCCAGTTGGTATTAATTCACTTGAAAATGTATGCCATACTACAGTTTTTCTCTTTGAGTTCTCTGCTTCGCCACAAATCATCGCATGTCTCCCTCGAAGCTGCCCCTGCTTCTCTCATCTCCACACTGGGACTCAGGGCTCAGGCTGTGCTTGGGGCCGTCCTTCCTGCTGCTTTCAGGAGCTCAGGGTCATCCTCCAGTGCTTGGATTGCAGACTGTGTTCCTGCACCCAGGCCCTCAGCTCCCAGAGGCAGCCTGCAGGAGACCTTCCCCACAGTCGGCGCAGCTGAAGCCACGGCGGGACCTCTTCCTGAGAGCGGCGTCCCCAGCTGTGCTGGGCCCTGCGGGTTGCCAGGGAGTCACAGGCCCCTCCTGTGCTTACAGCATTGGGAGCTCAGGCTCCACCCAGGTGTCCGTCATGAGCGGTGTCCATGGGTGCGTCTCTGAGCTGTTCCAGCGATGCTCTCCGTGGAAAGTGCGCCAGGCCCCACACCTGGCACAGGCATCCCTGCCACCCGGATCGAGTGTCTGCCCTGGGTTTGGAGACCTGCAGGAGCCGTGGTCGGCCACGCAGCCCTGGGCAGCTCTGGGCAGCGTTGCCTTCTGCTCTCTTTGTTCGCCATCTCTGGAAAATGCCGTTGAAGAAAGTTAACTTTAATGGTTTCTAAGTGCTTTTAGTTTTATTGGCAGAGAAAGCACATCTGAGAGGAGGCCTGGGATGTTTGTCCTTTGGACGGGAGAGAAGTCCGTTGACGTCAGGCAGTAGGATTTACGGTCAATAGAGGTTTGTTGCTTGAGACTGGAACTTCTTAGGGTGCCGTGATGGCCTTTTTACAGGAGGTGCCGCATCTTCGTCATTTGCTGAAGCTTGTGTGTTTCTCCACAAACATCCACCTCTGTCTCGGCCAGCTCAGAAAGAGACTCCACAGCCATGTGTGTCAGCCTCGTGGCAGGTTCTTGTGTGATCATGGAACTTCAGAGAAGGGAAGGTGCCGGAACCAGGGCTCTGAGGTCACTGGAGCCTTGTGGCAGGGCCAGTCCCCTGCACACCCCACAGAAAGCCTGCTGGTCTCTGGAGCCAGCACAGCTACCTCTTCAGCTGCTTTTCCTCGCTTTTGCCTGCTCTGCCTCTCATGCTCAGGGAGCTTTCCCGGCCTTGCTCTGTGTCCCTGCTGGTTTCCGTCCTCTCTCCCACAGCCGTCCCACCTCACTCCAGGGCGGAGCTGGGTTCAGTGTTATTATTAGTGATCTGGGGTCATGGAACAAGGTTGATAGAAACATTTAATTTCTGTGCGTTGACAGGATATAGTAGCATCTGGTGTTATCTGTATTTGCCCTTTGGTAGAAATTCCAAGACTTAGGTATGAATTCATTTGTGTTTTTTCCTTTTATAGAATTCTAAATTTTCCTTAATATTAAAATATATATTTTTTGGTATCTTTTAAGTAAATACAAACAACCCTCAACTTATAACGGTTCAGCTTAATGGCTTTCTAACTTTACAACGACGTGCAGGTGATGGGTGTTTGGGAGAAACCATACTTCGAATTTGGAATCTTGACTCCGCATTCTGTAGAAAGCTATTTGCGAGTCTGCCTTGTGCGAGATGATTCGCCAGCGGTGGGCCAGTGTCAGTGGTCTTAGTGTGGAAGGCGGCTGGGCCAGGTGTGCTGACTGTTTTCATCCAGTGCTGGGCTCACCTGGACGTGACCCCATCATGAGCCTAGGAGCCTCTGTAGTGCAGAAAACTATTTTTCAAAAAGTACAGTCATCTTTTTTTCTAAAAACCAGTGCAGGAAAGACACCGATATGGGTCAGGCAGACAGGGAGAGGAGATGGGAGCAGTTAGGTGAAGTCAGGTTTTGATGCGTGTCTGCGTTTCTGGTTTGGCTCTGGAAAGCGTACCTCCGGGTCTTTCAAATAGCAGCCAGTGGACACGTGCCGGCTGCCCTGCCTCGCCAGTGTTGGCCCTCCCGGGGTGGGGGGGGGTGCTGCGCCAGCAAGGGCCGTGTGGGGTCCCTGGGTTGCCACGCTGGCCAGCCCGCCTGCCCTTGGCTGTCGGGTGTAAAATAACAGATTTTAGCGATGGCTTTTCTCTCTCTCGACTAAAGCATGGTGCTGTGTTAAAGGCCCTAAGTATTTTCAGAATAGAATTTATTGGAATGATTCCCATAGGAGACTCACCATCAGAACAGTAAATACAGTGATGTAAGCATTCTGCTGAAGCGCGAACATCAGTGACGTCTTGGATTAACCAACTGCTCTTATTAAATACCTTTAATGCCAGCGTCCCTGGTAACATGTCACTTTCAGAGATCATTATAAGGACCTGATGATAAAGTCGCTGCCTTAGCTAATTAACCATTGGTTAAAATGTTTCTGCCTTTTAATAATTTCGGCCAGGGTACATGTGCTGTGATTCGCTGGACTCTGGTGATGAGTTTGAAATTGCAGACTGGGTGAGGCGGACTAGGTGGCCTCCATGTGAACTTGGGGCAGGGGGTGAGCCATGATTTCCAAGCCTCTGTAACTGACCTCAGGGCTTCGACTGCTCTGAGCTGCACCTGTCTCAGGAGTTGTGCTCCGTGGCCGTTTGTCATGGCCTGCTGCAGGGGTGAGGTCACGTCTGTGTCAGTCAGGGCCCCTGAGGGCCCCATGTGGCATCCCTCGGGCCCCAGCCAGGTGGGCACGTCCAGACCCCTCCTGGGAAGCAGCCTGCGCTGTGAGGCAGTGGACAGGCCGCCTGTCTTGGGGACCACGTGGCTGTGCCATCGCACACAGACACCCTCAACATGGGAGAGCTGTGAGCAGAGCTGCCCGCCAGCACCCCTCCATCATGATCCCTGCTGGACATAAAGCCGTCTTCTCTCTGCCGGTGGCGGCCAAGAGGCCCCGGACGGCTGTGTGCAGGTTCTTTCTGCACATCCTCCCATCTCCACTCAATTCAGGAGATGAGGTTCGCCTCCCTGGCACTGGGCTCAGCCTCTCTTGCTGCCACAGCAAGGCGCCGATGGCACTTACTTCCCCCCTGCTGAGGTTCCGGGAGGCTGAGGTTCAGATGTAGCACATGACTCACCTGCTCGCTCACCCGCCCACCGCACACCTTCCACCTCTGTTCCCGCTCCCATCTGCACCACGTGTCAGGCAGGGGCTGGCCGGTGCTCACCCCGGGTGTTCAGGAGTCACCCTCCCTGCAGGTGTTCCAAATTGGAGGCATGCCTAGAGCGAACGAGCGGGCATCTTAGCGAGCGTCCCTATGGCGTGGCCACATCTCCACCCAAATTCCAGGATGGGAAAGACTAGGCCACCTCCCGGAAAGCCCTGTCACTCGGGAGTCATGCTGTGGCTCTCGATGAGAGAATTTCAAGCAAATATTCTGGTTATTCACCGTAAAATCCAACAGGGGCTGGGAATAAAGCCCCTGTTCATGTAAGGCACAGAATGAATGTAAACCCAGCCCCTGCCTGTGAAGCAACTGGGCTTGCTCCGTGGATTTCCAAGAGTCTTTCACCTGAGGCTTTGTTTTATGAATTGGTGAGTTTCAAACCCCAGAGGGTAGGAAGCAGAGTCCCACCTCTAGCCACTACCCCACTGCATCCAGAGCGCTGAACACTACGGGAGAAGGCCTCTTGTTGGGGATGGGGTCCAGGAACGTCTGTGGCTGACTCTTGGCTGTTTGTCAGGTGGATGACATCCTTGGAGAAGGCAGCGATGACAGTGACAGCGAGAAGAGGAGGCCAGAGGAGCAGGAGGAGGAGCTCCAGCCCGGGAAGCCAGAGGCCCGCAGTGAGCAGACCCTCGGGGCCTCTGCATCCAGCGAGAGGAGCATGGCAGGTGGCCGGGGGCCCAGGTGAGTGTGGGTGCTGAGATGGGAGGGGCCTGGTGTGGGCTCTTGAAGGTGACTCTGCTTTTGGTGGGCCGCCTGTGTCTTGTTCTTCATGCCCTCCCCTGTTCTATGTCTTGACAGCAGCAGCTTCGATTCAGCAGCCCCTGGTGGTGGACACTTGGATGCCTCCATGTTGAATCCATGCCATATTACATGTACGCACAGGTGTATGTGTGGTCTGCACATGTGCGCAGAGGCGTGTTTGGGGTCTCTACATGTGCGCAGGCATGTGTGTGGTCTCCGTGTGTGTGCACAGGTCTGTATGAGGTCTGTACGTGTACACAGGCATGTGTGGGGTCTGCACATGTGCGCACAGGCGTGTGTGGTCTCCGCGTGTGTGCACAGGTGTGTGAGGTCTCCGTGTGTGTGCACAGGTGTGTGGGTTCTCCGTGTGTTCTCACAGGTGTGTGTGGTCTACGTGTGCGTGCACAGGTGTATGGTCTCCATGTGTGCACACAGGCGTGTGAGGTCTATGCACAGACGTGTGTATGGTCTGCGTGTGTACACACAGGCATGTGTGGTCTCTGCGCACAGGCGTGTGAGGTCTGTACGTGTGCGCACAGGCGTGTGAGGTCTACGTGTGCGCAGATGTGTATGGTCTCCATGTGTGCACACAGGCGTGTGTGGGATCTCCGTGTGTGCTCACAGGCCTGCGTGTGGTCTCTGTGTGTGCGTACAGGCATGTGTGGGGTCTCCATGTGTGCGCACAGGCATGTGTGTGGTCTCCATGTGTGTGCACAGGCCTGTGTGTGGTCTCTGTGTGTGCGTACAGGCATGTGTATGGTCTCCGTGTGCACACAGGCGTGTTTGTGGTCTGTACATGTGCACACTGGCGTGTGTGGGGTCTCCATGTGTGCTCACAGGCATGGTTTTGGTCTCCATGTGTGCACACAGGCGTATGTATCATCTGTGTGTGCACACAGGCATGTTTGTGGTCTGTACGTGTGCACGCAGGCGTGTGTGAGGTCTCCGTGTGTGCGCACATACGCATGCATGGTCTGCACATGTGCACACAGTTGTGTGTGAGGTCTGCATGTGCGCGCACAGGTGAAATGGAGTAGGAGCAGTGCCAGCCTCGGAGAGGCTGCTCCCAGCTTCAGCAGGCGAGTGGGGAGCGTCCACAGCGGAACTCCAGGTACATGTGCGCTGTCTGTGGGTAAAGAAAACGGTGAGACTGCTTTCTGTATCCACGGAAGCAGTTCTCCCCAGCGGGCTTACTCTCAGGCAATTCTGTGGGTGAATAAACATTTCAAGAAAAGAGTAACTCATTCAGGGAAACCAGCTGTAAAATTGGGCCAGAAATTCCAGCAACAAATGCAGACAGGCCAGGATAATCATTGTTCCATTTGCAAGAATTACTTAGAGAAAATCACTTGATTTGCAACTCTGGTTTAGCAGGGAAATGTGTGCAGTTTCTCTCAAGGCAGCCACTCTGTGTTTGCCATGTAGGAAGCAGCATTCCCCAGCTGTGTTGGGATGACATGAAATTGTTTTGGGAGAAATTTTGAAATTCCATGTCAGGCCTTTGGTTTTTCTCTTTTTTGCTAAATGACCTGCACACGGAGACCATACACACG